>BQNB010061519.1:3295-34466 GCA_026074375.1 Tanacetum coccineum | reverse complement strand
GAGGTGGAAAGTGGGTTTTTTTAATTTTGATGAAAAAATGAGTGGCTATGATTGGTTAATTTGGTCTATGACAAATATTGGGTCTATATTAAACTTTTGGCAACTATTATAAGCTACAATTAAATTACAACTCTAACTACAACTAATTTCATCAAACACACAAACAACCACGAGAAAAATTCTACCAAAAACAGCACTGTTAAGTTACTCCGTATTAGATTTGCCTACCATAATGAATTCCTTTTGTAGTTTACCATCATTGCATGAAAGTTATTACATGGAATGTTTATTGTGATAATATAGATATTCATTTGTAACTCGTTCTTGACAAGCCCTGACTATTCTCTCTATTAAAATTCAGTTTGAGTTATTGACAAAGTGGTGGTCATCTCGATCCACTATTACATTATTGTTAACTTAGGAAACTTGTGGTTATGTCAACTTCATAAAAATGAAAGGTTTTAACTTTTACCTAATTTGAGTATGTGTGACAAACGGTTTAACCTCTGCGAATTAGTAGGTCAAGAAGCCAGAAATCTTGATTAAAAAAAGAAAACCCTAAGAAAACCCGATACATTATGTTGCTTGAGTTCTTAGAATTGATATCCTTTACAATCATCCATCTTATCAAACGGAACAACCGATAATTGCATTCAAAATGCAAGATCTATGTCACCGATTATTCACACTTAGCAAAACCAACCCCATAAGACAAAGATTGTAGCAAAAGGGTCCCCAAAAGTTTGTGGATCAAATCAACTCCTACCACTAGATCTCTATTTAGTAGTGCTTTACACCAAATGACTAACACGTCCACGTCGTTGTAAAGAGAAATATAAAAGACAGTATTATTTGCATCCTGACAGTATATAACAAGCATATCAAAAGATAACCAGCATGATGTGCCTAACTTCTTACTTGTGATTTCACATCAACCCACTACGGCATTTTGTACATGTAGCGACGTCGTTGCTATAAAACGGTTTTGTTGTCGCTATAAGTTATAGCGATGACACGTGGTTTCAATTAAGTACGTTTCTGAATTAAGTTTTAGCGACGACTGATTTCACCTATAACAACTACATGTTTGACTTGACTTTGACTTTTCGATTTTTTTTTACTTTTTTGACTTTCTAGCTAAACCTTTATGAGAAAAATTATAACGACGACATTGTGTCGCTATCATTGACTTGACCCAGACCTTTGACTCATTGACTTATTGAGTTATTTACCATAACCTATAGGGACGACTTATAATGACCACATGTTGTCGTTATAGGTCGACTATTTCACCGAAATCTTTAAGGACAACCTATAGGGACCACATGTGGTTGCTATAGGTGACCTGCATTTTTAGAAATGCACGCTGCTAGCAGAAGTTTTCCTAGGCTTTTGTCACACCCTCAAAATATCACAACGAAAAGGTAACCAGAGTATGACTTCATAGCACAAAGAATACAAGATATAAAGAACGGCCTCTATATGAGTCATTTTAAAAATACATCATTTGATTCATTAAAATAAATAGGTTTTCAACAAAATGCGTTCCATAGTTTCACGCCAAAAATAAATGATAGTTTGAAATACAATCAAATGAGTAAAGTTCATGCAGGAAATCTTCAATGAAACGCAACCACAATCGGGTGACTCTAACATGCTAGCCAAGAGTGTAAGTTATGGACTTAAGAAATACATTCTAAAACGTCAACATAAAGTTGATGATCTAGATCATAGGTTTAAGTAAGTATAAGTGTGGACCACAAGATTTTTGAGTGTATGACTATTATAAGAAATACAATATCACACGAAAAGTATTACGATTGCACTAAGCTCATGATACTGAAGCCTTAACGTTTTCGTTGTTTACAAGTTGTTGACCTAGTAGGTGTCCATCCCAAGACACCTAGAGTTCCCCAAATGAAATGCTCATGTTTGACATGGTAGTGCGTTGTTACCTACCCAGACGGGGGTTGTCAACCCCAGTAGATCTATTCATAATATTTGTGCTTACACAAAGTAATTAACGGTTTATGATACTAGAGGCCATAGTAGAATAATGGGTACTTAGGCTAATCCATAAAAGTTTAAAGCACTTGTGTCCATAATTAAAAGCAATCAATGTATTCTCACCCAGAGTATTTTAAAACCAATATAAATCAAGTAAAGATGGGGCTATGAAACTCACTTTAACAAAATGATACAATCAGACATTATAAGAAAGTTTAATAAAACTCGAGTCCTAACCACGACCTAATTAAATAATAAGGCGCTTTAGGTTTACAATATGATGTGAACTATATGCATATGAGTTTTATAAAGTTCTATCACCCTTATATATTTATGTCTAAGGTTTTTTGCAAGTTCCAAATGTGATTTAAAAACAAGTTTTCCAAGTGTTTAAAAATAGAAAAAATAGTTTCTCAAACAAAGTGTTCACCCGACTTCTCGGGGCCATAACTCATTCGTTTCCTAATGAAATTCGTCCATACTTAAAGAGGTGTAATTTTATACACTTTTTCGGGGTTATTTTACCCTTATAATCATGCAAAAATGTCTTAAATATGTGCTTAATCATATTTTTTACATTTTTAGCATTTGGAAGACATGTGGTAGAAATACATGTGATTTGGACTCAATTTGAGAAGAAAATGGACAAGGTAGCTAACGGGTGTGAAGATTGATGAAAGATTCAAGACTAGACTCTGGAGACGCCGTCTGAATAATTCGGACCGCGTCTGGACTCAAGTGGGCGCCGTCTGAATCATGGAGACAGCGTCTGGATCAGCTGTCAAGCTTGTAGAAACAAAAAAACCCTAGCTTGGCGACGGCATCTGGAAAATGGCGACGCCGTTGTAGCCTGAATTCTATAAATACAAACTCAATTCTACGTTGTTCATATACACTTTTGATAGAAGAAATTAGGGTTAAGTTCGTGGGAGAACGACGTGTACCAGATTTTGGGAGTATTTTAGGGTTTCCCAACCCTTCTATACTACCCCTAGTTACTTGATTCATCATAGTGAAGTTCTTTTATCTCTTATCTTTCAGTATGTCTTATTGTTTGATATATAATTATGCTTCTTCTATCTTGAACATGCTAGGCTAGATCTTTTAAGTGTTTGCTTACGATTGTATGTGAATTGGTATGTAGATCTTAACTTTGTTGCCTCTTATTGATGTGTGTGCATGTTTAGTCCCTTATCGTGAGATCTTCAGAGACATGATTGTGACAACCGTGGCTTGAGCATGTTGATCAAACCGTAGTGTTGACCTAAATATCTGTTATATAAGTATGGTTTATGGGTTATGTGTTATATGTGTTTATACGTGTTTATATGTGTTTGTGTGGGATATGTGAGATTGGATAATCAATCCATTGAGCGTGATCGTCTCATTGGGATTGGATTTGTGTTGGATTTTGTGGAATTCATTTCGTTCACCTTTGGTGACAAGGAAATGATTTCGGTGATTGAAGCGGTTTCACGTTAATTATGTAAGTAATTATACGTATATGTAATTTTGTGTTAGTGATTTAAGATAAGATTAGGTTTTAGTAGTTAGGATATGAGAGAAATGAAATTCCTATTTTTGGAAAGTTAGGATTAATAAAAATGAAAAGTTAATTATTTTTAAAGGTTTAGTAAAGTGCGTTTACGCAAAAAGGTATACTCAAATAAGCTTAGGTTTTTATAAAAACTTAAGATAAATCAAATAATTAAGTAATTAATAAATAAATAAAAATATTTTTTTATACAAGGATAGTAAAAAAATGAATTTTAGAAGAAAAAGAGTTTTAAAAAGAAACAAATACTAATTAGACTTTATCTATAATTAGTTTGGTGGCCTATAAATACAAAATAAAATCTCATAACCCTCTCTCATATACTGTTCGACCGATCCAAGAGTAAAAGAAGAAGATAAATATTTAGGGTTTTGATTTTGTGAAGGAAACAAACTTTAAGGTATGTTTAATTAATCTTTGTTAGTTATTAATCATTAAATACATGTAATAATTATTATGATGGAATTAGGGTTTTTATAAATCTGTAAATTAATGATATTAATCATGTCATAATGATTAGGGTTTAATTGTAATCGTATGGGTATGATCGGTTAGGTTTAATTCGTGTTAAAACTTGATTTAGGTTTAAGCAGAATTTTGGGTCATGTTGTTCAGATGATATCTCATGATTGATAACGAGATTTTTGATGAATCTTATGTCTAAATTGTAGTCCAGAGAGTCTACTTTCCAGAGAGTCCAGCCTCGAACGATTTTGAGTTCAGGAAGTCATTCAAATATTTTTTGCAAGAAAAGTTGTCAAAATAGTAAATACGGGTCAGATTTGGGTCTGATTTCGGGTAGTAAAACCCCTACTTAAAATTTGAATTAGGATTATCCCTTCTACAGAAGTTTAGTTCTATGTATCTATTAGAAATTCCCCAAAGGAGAGCTTCTAATTTGGAGTCTAAGTATGGTTTTTAGGTCCAAACGTTTTAGTGTGCAAACAGATTCGAATTGGGACTGTTTTGAAGTTTGATTTTCTTAGGAGTACTTGTGCATGTAAATGGCTCTTGGGAATCATGAGGTAGTTAATATGCTCATATATGAACATAGATGATTTTTGGTATAAATTATGGAGGTCAGTAAGTAGAGGTTTTGAGTACGTTAAGTCACGTTAAAATTCTACAGTTTTGAACAAATTGTGACTAACTAGTGAAACTTGTTTATGAAGTGGTTAAAGTTGGGTATGGTGTCGGGGTGACCCATGGGGTTAATAAAACACCTTAGACATCCATCATATGATTGTTACATGCGCATTAAGCATTTGGCTTAGTAGCGTGTAACACGAGTTATTTTGTTGTTTAGATTTGTGCTAGTTGTTTGTGAAGCTTTTATTGGAATCTTTTGGAAAGCTAAGCAAAGGTGAGTTTCATAGCCCCTTTTTCTCATGTTATTTTGGGGTGAGAATGATGCTTGTCTTGTTGTCGTGTTAAAATAATTTTAAGCTTGCTGTAGTTATGTGTATTGGATCCTGGGCACGTTCCGTCCCGTTGTGTTGCGATATGATATGTTTGGTATTGTAGATCCCAATATGCAAAACGAGGTTTGACGGTGGTAAGACCGCGTGAGCTAATATGAGGCCATGTAGCGCACATATGTAGTTGGTATGATTGTGGATCGTGGGCACGTTCCGTCCCGTTGTTGTTATTTGTTGTCATGAATTGTTTTGGTAATTGCAGCAGCTAATTGAAAGTTTTTGGATATTATTGTATTGTAACCTATGATTCTCGCTCAAAAACTTTAATGTGACATGTTTAAAGCATCATTTTTAGGTATCTTGTAAATGGTCCATAAGATAGAGCAACGAAGTGGCTAGAAGAAGACCGTAGGATGCTTGGAGTTTTTATTTATAAGCTTCTGTTTGAATTGATACTTTGCATGATTGTTTGGATTATGTTTGCCAATGTCAATTTATTGACGAGACTTCTTCTCATTAATAAAGACATCATTAGGTTTTGGTTATTGTTATGACACTGTAGTTGTATCTTTTTGCTTTTACATTAGTTTCATTTTAGTATTTCTCTATATAGACACCATTGTGTTGTGATGATATCCATTCTGTTTACGACCTCGCGTTTCCTTCCGCCTATAATTGGCGGATGTGACATATTGAGTATTAGAGTCATTGGTTATTAGAGAACAGTGGTTGAGCCTAGACTATAGCTTAAGGGTCCCTCATATAGTTGCATTTTTGGGCAAAAAAGTGTTTGTGTACGTATATACCATATTGTTCCCGCTACCTAAAAGCTTTGAAATTCTTTCTATTTTGAATTACTACTATATAATATGAAATATATACTTTTCATTATGGGGATCTAATAGTATATACCCCTTTGTTATGTTTTAGTTCATGTCCTTCTCCCACCCCTAGGGGGGGAAAAGGGGGATATCGTTGGGTGATTGTTTACCTCACTGGACACCCGCGGAGATTGTGTGACTTTTGAGAGAGAAAAGTCAAACCAAGCGAGGCCCAAACATACAGTTTATTTCATTTCTAACCATCGATGCGTTGCTATAATCGAGGATATGCTTTTATATTTTTGGGGTCGCGATGCTGACTTCTGTTTCCGTTTGGGTATCGATTAAGATTTTATGGTTCGGTTAGATGGATTATCATGTTTGAGTTATATTTGGATTATTATTAAGTGCTATGTGGTAGATGTGTGTTATCATTGAGATGTGTGGTCTTGGAAAGTGAGTAAAAACGTGGAAAAAATGTGCAAATTTAATAATTATGGTCGCGAACATAATTATAAAGGCAACACACACGTAGACTTGTGAATTTGATTGCATTGATAATTGTTGCTTGTATGTATTATTTAAGGATGTAAGTCTAGATAGTTGTATAGATTGTAGTGTAGATGTGATGTGAGATCCTGTGAGGATGGTTGTGTGGTTAGAGAATTCCTCTCTTAACCGATTGGGCGATTATATTAGGTTGGGTTGCGTAGATGGTAAGGTTCCCTTTCATCTATCGTTTGCTGATATATCAGATACCTGTTGGTATTGTCGTCGCAATTCTTAAGTTTGGTTCGTTAGCTCGTTGTTCGTTGAGATATCCAACGCTCGTGTTGGTATTCTAGGGTGTTATCATAGAATTGGTGTTCTATGTTCTTCGTTCGGCGTTTTGATTGTTTTCCTTTGTCTAAAGGTGACAATACTTTTTGGTTTGGTTCTAAGACCGTTGGTATGGGATGGTCCTTATGTTGTTTTGGTTTGTAAGAGTTCCTTGTCGTATTCCGTGTTTCAAGGATAAATTAATATTCCTGGTATTGGAATTCTTAGGTATTTGGAGTCTATTTTGCTATCATGATGTTTTTTTTTGTTGTGAGTCATAAATTCCATTTGAAAGTAAGTTTGTTGTAGTTGATACCATATTGTTTAGGTGTTAAAAACTTCTTTTAAAAAATAAATTATATAAATAAAATGCAACAGAAACTACGTTTTTTTCAAATCACTTTGATTTCTTTATGGAAAAACCATATTAAAATAAAGTTTATGAAAATTTTATTTTAAATTTTAATTTTTAACACGTTAAAATTATTTGCATTATTAACTAAGGTGATTCTATTGTTTTAAAATGATTGGTATAAGGTTATGAGGGAAAGTTTCCTTGGGTAAAAATCGGTTTTGGTACAAAGTGGTATGCGTTTAATTACACATACCTTTCACCATTAAAATCAGACTTAAATGACCAAAAACGTACCAAAAATACATTGTATTTGTATGTTTTCACTTATTTTGTGCAGGAAACGGATATCCGAGAAAAGGACGAAAAATCAAGCAAAAACAGACAAAATCAAGCACGGAATGGAAAAGCGTGAAAAGACAAAGTCAAATCGAAGCCAAAGTCAACAAAAGTCAAAGTCAACAGTCAAAACCGGAGCCAAAGAATACTTAATGGGCCCACCCGCACCAATCTAATGGGCCGGGAAGTATAAAGCTAGAAGACTTAAAAGCCCATTTTGATTAAAAGACCCAATTCCCTTTAAAAAGCCCACAAAGAAGTTGGAAGGGCCTTTCCTGCCAACTCCTGAAACTTGTACCACACAAGGACTTCACTTGCAATACTACCATACAAGTGGAAGGGCCTTTCCTGCCAACTCCTGAAACTTTATCACCACAAGGACCATCTATGCAATAACCTTATACAAGTTAAGGGACCTAACTTGCCAAGTCCTCAAACTCTCACCTGGTAACAACCATTAACGATTTTTCCCGCCTAAACTCACTCACGCAAGAAGCATGTCTGTCCCTACTGTTCATTGTCCCCTCCCCTTCACTCCACTCCAAAAACCCATCAATAAACCTCACCCCACACCCCCACATGGGTCTATGTACACCTTGGCAATCCGATACAACCCCATTCGTCAATGGCAAAGAGACAAAAATGGACGATTGTGATCTATTTGACTTGGGCATCACTCAAAATGGATGGCTATGATGAAATTGACTTCCTCTCACACAAGAAGCACAAGTTGCATACTCCTCACACAACTAGCACACAATGAAGACCTCAAGACCCATAGTCGTAGTATAAATAGGTGTCTTTGTAAGCCCATTGGAGCATATAGTTCTAAATCTAGTTTCTTACTTCGTTTTTACTTGTCATTTTATTAAGCCTTTTAAGTTTTCTAAGCTTTTAATTATGTCAAAGTTAAAATTCGAGTTGTAATTTTCTAAGTTAATGAAATTTTCAAAGTTTTCTTTAAGTGTTTATCATCTACTTTCTTAGTCGTTTATTTCTGTTTTTGAGCTTATGCATAAGCTTTTAGTTCACTATACAAGCTCATCACAAAAATCCCTACTTAATAACTGTCTAAATATCAAAGAAAAATCAAAAATATTCACTCTCACATACCAAAGCTTGAATTGGATGATAAGCCAAAAAGGGATGGGCTTATGGACACTTACTAGCTTGTTTTAACGAGCTAGAGCTTGTAGAACTTTTTTTGCCTACTGTTTTAAGCAAGGTTGATGTAAGGTTTTCTTCACTTTTTAAATTTTTAGCTTATCTACTGTAGCAGTGCTTATTTATTGCTTATTAGTGCTTATTTATGTTTATTATTGGCTTATTATTGCTTGCTTTCCCAAGTTTTTTAAGTCATTTGTTCAAGTATTAAATAGTCACTGTTAGATTTAGTCTTTAAACAGCTTATTGTGTTTAGCTTAATTAGAGTGCTTATTGTTGCTTGCTTATTGCTTATTGATGCTTATTAATGTTAGTTGATCATTTCTCTTTGAAAAAGTTAGCTTAAAACAGCCTTCTTAGCTTTAAAATTCGATTTTGAAAACTTAAAGGAGTGTTTGGGTTAAGGGATAAAATGGGTCAAAACAGGTTTAAAATCTTTTTGGGTCATTGAGTCAACTTTGTTAAGCTATATCTTAGCTTATTTAAGCTATTTTCAAAAGTTTTTTGGTTCCTAAGTTTGTCTTTAAGTTTTTTTTCTATCAAGTGTTGAAACTGTGGTGTATAAGCTGTTGTAGACAGCTTATTTGGTTAAGCTGTCTAAACCAAGCTTTTGAGCATTGGTTTAGATTTGTTTTTAAGTGTTTAAGTAAGTTTGATAGGTTTAGTGTAAGTCTCATTAGTCTTAAATAGTTTAACTTAGTTTCTGTCAAATTTCATTAAGTGTTTTAGAAAACCAAAAACAGCCTTTTTAATTTGCTTTTTCTAGCTTATTTGTTTGTTCAAATTAGATTTTGAAAGTTGATAAGTACTCTATGATGTTCATGCTTGGACTATTTTGAGGTTTTAAGACCAAAGGAATTCGTTTGTTAACTTAATTTTAAGCTCAAAATTGCTATTTTTCAAAAAGTTAAAACTGCTAAGTGTTTAAATTTTTTTGATAACAACCATTTTTCATAAGCCTTTAAAATAGCTTAAATGAGTTTTATAATGCTTATTGATTGCTGATTGTTGTAGCTTTTTAACCAAGGTTTTTAGGGGAATAAGCTGTTTTCCCCTTGAAATCCATTTTGAGGCTTATTTTAAGCTCAAAAAGCCCTACTCAAGGGCTGCAAATGGGTCAGTTTTGACCCATTTTGGATTTTAGCTTATTTTGTGATTTTTTGCTTATTTTCCCAGCATATTTAGGTTTAAGTGTGCTTATTAGGTTAGTTTAGGCTTATTTTAGCTTATTTTGTTTAAAGTACGGCTTATTTTAGCTTACTTTTTTGCAAAAATGGAAATGTTATATAAACGCAGAATTCATGATGAGATTCATATAATTTTCTATATTGCGATTCACTAAAACTTATATTATTTTAGAAACCGATAAAGAGACTAAAGTTATATTTTAAAAGATATTAAAATATAACTATACAATAACCTGACAACGGACGAAAACTATATTTTTACATTAAGATGACTGTTTTAGATACGACTTGTCAAAGAAACGAAACATAATTTATAAAATATTAATTTATATTTTATAATGGTTACGAACGGGTACAAACATCGGTTGATTAATTTATAACATTAAGACATTTGTCTGCTTTTATTCAAAGTCTGTTACAAATTGAATTGCTGTCGAAATAATTAGGTTTAATTATTTATTCTCACATTTTATATAATACTTGCAAATTATTATATACTTTACATAAATCTTCGGGTTGATCGTTTTTATGATATAACTCACGGTATGAAGCATATAAGGGTTATTTTTTTATGTAATATATATGAAATATATTACACACTTTGGGTACATTTTCAATTTATTTATTTAACCAACCACCAAACCATTTCAAAGATCAAATCTAAATCTTTATCAACGCGTCGCGTTGACATAACAATTCACCGGGGAACCCAAACATATTATCCTAGGCTAGTGGGACTTAGCCGTTAACTTAAGATGCTTTCAGGTCAGGCAGGCTTCGTCTTCCGTTCGTATTGTGCATATTAGATGCCTATCTGTCAATCATTCTTCATCATCAAGGGCAATTAGATGCCTACCTATCAATCGTTCTTCAAACATCAAGGTGAGTTCATAGCCCCACGTTTTACATGTTTTACATATATTTTGGGGTGAGAACATTGCTGGTACAACTTACAATTACGTGTTTTGATTAACTCGTTAGTTGCTCATTTCAAACTCGTCTGCTTACATGTTTAACAATCGCATTTACATGGTTTGATTTTCCTGTTTGGTTTACATACTCATTTATATATCTCGCGAGGAGATACAATACCTGGTTTAGTTTTTAAACGTAAACACATACTATATGTTGTGATAGGGATTAGCTCCGGTTGTATGTTGCAAGTAATTCAATGCTGAGGGTGTCCGGGTGGGGACATCCAGTTTGTTGGAATGTCAAGTGATTCGTATGCTGAGGGGTGCGGGGTTAGGGAACCTCGGGGTAGGAAAAAATGTCAAGTTATTTTCAATGCGAGGAGTGTGTCCAGGTGGGGGACATCCGGTGTAGGCCACACGTCAAGTAACTCAGTGACTGAGGGTGTCCAGGTTGAGGGACATTCCGTTGGTAAGCACATGGCCATTGTTTATGTTAGCGATCTTAGTTTCATGAACTTAAAGTATGGTAATCATGGTTTTATACACACTTGAATAAAGTAGCAATACATATTTTGGATATTTGTGATCCAACTTTGACACGTACATTTTAGGACTATTTGGGGATAGAAATGGTCTTGCATATTTTACAGCTAATTGATTTCTAAAGATCATACGTACATTTTGGAAGGACATTTAAGGATTTAAATGGTCACACACTTATTTTATGATACTGTAGGGGGTGACTAGTAGTCATTTAAAGTTTTTATATGAACTGTAATGATACAGTGGGCAGATACATTTATTGTAACTACGTTTGTATTTAAAGAATCCTATGATCCCAACTTTATGTTGACTTTTTATTGCATGGTTTTCTCAGGGATATTATATGCTCGGATTTCTTGATAGCTACATTGGAGTCTATACATTCAAGCTTTTCATTAGTGATTGCAATTATGGGACAAATGTATATTAAAATTCAAGATTTTGATTAAATCATACGAGGATTGTTTTCTTTTACAAGCGACAATCATTTAGAGGTGTTCTTTGTACTAGCGCTAGTGTATTATGAAGTAGCACCCCATGTGGTATTCGCTTTGCATTGTTGTATTTTTGGGGGTTGTTACAGATTGGTATCAGGCACTGGCTATAGAGAACTAGGTTGATATTTTATCCTAGACTATAGTCATTTTTCACAAATATTGCATCACAACAAACATTTTCAAAGTGCATACACGCTACTTGCTTATGTGCTTACGTTACGTGCTGCATTAAGTGTTACGTGCGCATACTATAAATAATATAGATATGCTTGCATTCCTTTCGCGTATTATTGTACGCTTATTTATACAAGCAATTATTATATAAATAACAGAATATTTTTTAGACAGTGTGGAGTTAAAATGTCTCATTAACTCGTCAGACATGTGGTTAATACAATGGTCTCATTTCTACTCGTCAGACATTGGGAGTTATACAATGGTTTCATTTCTCGTCAGATCATTGTGGTTATACAATGGTCCCTTTCTACTGTCAGACATTGTGAGTTTTACATGGTCTTCATCTTGCTTGCTTAGACATTGTGAGTTATACAATGGTCTCATTTTACTTCTTAGACATTGTGAGTTGCAAAATGGTTTCATTTCGTCCTCGGGCATTGTAAGTTAAACGATGGTCTCTAAGGACATTAATTTTCTTCCTAGCTTTATACTATACTGTATATTACTACGAAGACGTTATAAATTTTTGGGTTACAGGGGATTATGTATAAATCTAAGTTTACAGTTTGTATAGGCCGGACTTGTAATAGGAGGATTTGTATGATAATTGCTATGTTGACTGGTTCATCGAGACTTTTACCTGGTAATTCTTAACCACGGTACTCATTTACTATCTTGAACTCTATATTGATCTCGCCTGGCAGTTTTTACTCCCAGCTTCCAAAGACGAGTTTTGAACACTCGTCCCATACTCATTAGAGCACATGCATCGTCATGTCATCCATCAACTTGAAGGTTATGAGAGTACGCGTATTGCACCGGGAATTATTAAGTAGGAGGATTTATGATCTGTTATTTAAAAGGATTGGGACGACTCTTCATTTAAATAAAAATAATTTATAAATCAATCCGACCATAAGTTTATCAATTGATTATTTACATAAATTAGGACGCTTCTTTATGCAAATAATGAATTATAAATGAGTGGGCTTAATGGTATCCGATATGACACGAGTATGAACCTAAATTCGAAAATCGCCAGAATCTGTTGAAAAGGGTCTAGAAACACAATCGTGTTCTACCACTCGACAGAATCGTAAGGCCTCATTTGGAACTACCTTATCTCATTCTTGAGTTATTACTCTTGCCGTTGCCAATCCTCGCAATCATGAACTGTTAGTGGAGCTAACAGACTTGTTACACAATTGAACTCCTGGAGCTGATTCATCGAACTAATGACTGAGTACCCCTAAATCCGCCGATTATCGCATAAGCTCTTCCGCGAGCTCCTCTCAATTATTGAAATTTATTCTGGGGATATTGTTTCTCGGAGGGTCTTCACCCTCTGTATCCCATCACCGTTTGTCATAGTTATCGTCGTTATGGTTGCTGTTGTTGGGTCCTGGAGTGGTCCCAGATTGTACAAACTTTATCAACTAAGTGATGAAACCCACTTAAACAAGATCAGCATACGTCGATATAGTATTCAGTTGAATTACTCATTGCAGACAAACAGTATACCAATTTAAGTCATAGTATTAATTAAGTACTGCCAAGTAAGTTGAGTACTTACATCCATAAGCCACGTTGATGTGAATCATCAAACATTACAGATAGCAGAACGAGGACGACTTGTCTTAGGACATTTATGACTTTATATAGACATAACCACGCGACTACACTTTCTCTTTTGATGTGTTCGCTACTAAGAGGCTTTCTTCATAAAGCGTTTATACCAATTATAAACCTTGAAACGATGTTTCCCTAAGATACCTATTCTAGTGGATTGGATATCTGGGAAACTTTAGCCGAGAATTTAGGTATATTAAGAGGTTGTCGAAACACCAGATTATTGCTTGAATGTGAAGTTTCAGCGTACATGTTCAACGGGTTAGTAAATCTTAAGTCTTTCTTATGACCACTAAGGGATAACACAAATTTTCTAGGGACGAGATTTCTTTAAGGGGTAGGTACTGTGACATCCGAGAATTTTCGGATTTTTAAGATAACAATTTTTCCTCTTTGACTTTTAGGTCTGGCTTGACTTACAAGAACAACCATCTAAATCGCGTTTTCACGTCTAGGATCCCTTAAGCTATTCGATTGTAAATCAACATTACTGACATAACCTTTTCAAGTTTTGCCGGACTGGAGGAACCGGAGCCGAATAAGGGTTTCTTAAAACAACACCGCAAACATTTTTCGAACACATATACAACGCGGGACACACAAAAATATTTTACAATTTGTTTTTTAATTAATCAGTATGTATTTAATATAAAAATATTATTCTAAATTAATCGTCCATTTTTTTTTAAAAGCGTTGTGGATATCGCGAATATTCGGGTTGAAATCCATTTTCTTTCGGACGAAACGAAAACCGGTGTTCACAAAATGAACAATAGTATTTTATTAAATTATTATAAAATAATTTTATGAAAACATTATCAAGTAAATACTCATTTTTATCAGAAAAATGATTCGGAAAACAATGGCGCAAGTTTCGAGAGTTGAATCGTCCGTTAGGTCACTCAAATGAGTCCCGAACCGTTTTTATAAAAACTATAATAAAAATGTTACACTTTAACCCCTCAACTATTTCATATTTTCACTTTTAATATAAAGTTTTCATATATATAATTTTTATATACAAAATTTTACATTTAATATCATTATATACACAACAATATAATAAACTTTCCTCCTCACTTTATCCCGGCCACCGCCCCACCACGGCGGCCCGCCACCCGGATCAGACCACCGGCAAACTCGCCAGCCGCCTGAATACTTTTCCGGGCGGGATTTTTCCGGCGACTCCAAAAATACTCCCCATCTTCCGATCTATCCAACCCGCTACTTCACTCTCTTTCACGCGCCACCACAACCATCCACCCACCGCCGTCGTCATCTCCACGACGCCACCACCCCCTCCGCTGTCACCACCGTCTCGACATCAACACCAAACCACCACAATTAAAGGGTTTTAGTGTTTATTTTCGGTGGTAAACCTACCACCACAGCAGGTGGTTGTTTAGGGTTAAACCACTAGGGGGTGGGTTTGGTTCGGACAGGAAGCCGCAAGGGGGGGGGGGGGGTGTTCGAGTTGTGGGTTCGCTGCGTCGGGCTTGGTTCTAGTATCGCCCCACGAAGGTGTGTTTTGGTTTGATATTAGGCACCAAGGGTGCGATTGGCAGCAGGGATCACCACAAGGGTGGGTTTGTTTCGTGTTATAAATACCGAAAAAGGGTGCGGTTGGTTGAGGGTTTCGCAGCGGGGGTGTTTGTTCGTGGTGGTTCTCCCCACCGTAGGGTGCATTTGGGGTGACGAAGGTGTTTATTTGGTTGTTTAAGAAATAGGTGCGCCGGGTTTGGCTGTGGTTTTCCACACAGCGGGGTGCGTTTGGTTTGCGTGTGGGTTTGAAATAAGCACCACGAAGGGTGCGTTGGGTTGGGGTAAACAGCCGGGGGAAGGTGTTTGTTTGGCTGTTATAAACAGCCGGGAGGGTTGGGGTCTCGGGGTGGTGGTAAGCCCCGAAAAGGGTTTGGTTTGTTCTTTGTTCGCGGGTCAACAGCAGCAGCGGAGGGGGGGGTGGTTGTCGGTTAGGGTGTGGGACGCCGGGGGGGTGTCGACAAGCCAGGACCAGCCGGGGGAGGTTGGGATTCGGGTCAGCCGCCATATCGAGGCTGCGGTGTGGTTATGTATCAGATTATAGGGAATGCGTTTGCTTAACGGGTTTGGCTTTAAAAGGGGTGGTTTTTTGGTTTGTTAAATAACACAAAAAGGGTGGTTTGGTTTGTGTGAAATCTAATTAGGGTGGATGGCGCGTTTGGCTTGGCAGTTTATGCATAAGGGGGGTGTTTTTTTGTGTTTGGGGTTTGGCAGTTTATGCCAAACGGGGGTGTTTGGTTTGGCAGTTTATGCCAAACGGGGGTGTTTGGTTTAAGAGAGAGAAGCGAAGGACGTGTTTGGTTTAGCGGAACAACGAGGAAACAACGAGGGTTCGTTTGGTTATATATATCAAAACAACGAACATAACGAAAGGTTTTTATAAATATTAAAACCGGACAAATATTTATTGGTGGTTATAATCGGTTAAATAAATATAATATTTATTAAATGAATTAACAATGAATATAACTTAAAATTTTATTTAATAAAATTTTAACGAGATTTATAAAGTATAAATCGGAACAAAAGGGTGGTTAATGGTTATATAAATACAATATTTATTATTTTGTGAAGTTTCGATATCATAACGTGAATATATATGTCATATCTGAAAAACGCGGGAGTTGGAAAAATGGAAACGTGAATACTTGCAACATATATATTATATCTAGAAAACGTGAGTGTTTTGAATATTAAACCGTTATTCAACATTGCTAACATATATGAATATAGGGAACGTAAAGTTTTTTGCAATAATGGAAATGTTATATAAACGAGATTCATGTTGAGATTCATATAATTTTCTATAGATGCGATTCACTAATTACTTATATTATTTTAGAAACCGAAATATAAAGAGACTAAAAGTTATTTTGTAAAAGATATAAATATAACTATACAATAAACCTGACAACGGACGGAAAAATATTTTATTTTTACATTAAGATGACTGTTTTAGATACGATTGTAATGAAACGATAATAATTTATAAATAATTAATTTTTATTTTATAATGGTTTACGACGGTACAAACATCGGTTGATTAATTTATAACATTAAGACATTTGTCTGCTTTTATTCAAAGTCTGTTACAAATTGAATTGCTGTCGAAATAATTAGGTTTAATTATTTATTCTCACATTTTATATAATACTTGCAAATTATTATATACTTTACATAAATCTTCGGGTTGATCGTTTTTATGATATAACTCACGGTATGAAGCATATAAGGGTTATTTTTTTATGTAATATATATGAAATATATTACACACTTTGGGTACATTTTCAATTTATTTATTTAACCAACCACCAAACCATTTCAAAGATCAAATCTATAAATCTTTATCAACGGTTCGCGTTGACATAACAATTCACCGGGGAACACAAAAAATATTTATCCTAGGAGTGGGGACTTAGCCGTTATGTTAAGCTGAATCTTCAGGTTCATGCTAAGCAGAGCTTCGTTCTTCCGTTCGTATTGTGCATATTAGATGCCTATCTGTCAATCATTCTTCATCATCAAAGTGAATTAGATGCCTACCTACAATCGTTCTTCAAACATCAAGGTGAGTTCATAGCCCCATGTTTTACATGTTTTACATATATTGGGGTATGCAGAACATGACTTGTTACAACTTCAATCGTTCTGTTTTGATTTAAACTCGTTACGTGCTCATTTTCAACTCGTCTGCATACATGTTTACAAACGCATTTACATGGTTGATTTCCTGTTTGGTTTACATACTCATTTATATATCTCGCGAGGAGATACAATACCTGGTTTAGTTTTTAAACGTAAACACATACTATATGTTATGTTTATGGATTAGCTCCGGTTGTATGTTGCAAGTAATTCAATGCTGAGGGTGTCCAAGTGGGGACATCCGGTGTAGGCACACGTCAAGTGATTCTATGCTGAGGGTGTCCGGGTGGGGACATCCGGGGTAGGCACATGTCAAGTAATTCAATGCTGAGGGTGTCCAGGTGGGGACATCCGGTGTAGGCACACGTCAAGTAACTCAGTGCTGAGGGTGTCCAGGTGGGGACATCCGTTGTAAGCACATGGCCATTGTTTATGTTAGCGACTTAGTTTCATGAACTTAAAGTAATGGTAATCATGGCTTTTATACACACTTGAATAAAGTAGCAATACATTATTTTGGATGTTTATGTGATCCAAACTTTGAAACCACGAGTTTACATTTTAGGACTATTTTGGGATAGAAAATAGCCTTGAATATTTTAAGCTAATTGATTTCTAAAAATCATACATACATTTTGGAAGGGCATTTAAGGATTTTAAATGGTCATCACATTATTATTATGATACTGTAGGGAGACAGTAGTCAATAATAGTTTTTATATGCCACTTAATGATACTGTGGGGCAGATACATTTATTCCGGAACTAACGTTTGTATTTACAGAAACCTATGAAAACTCACCAACTTTATGTGACCTTTTTAAGCTTGTTTTCCTCAGGGATAATTAATTCATGCTCCGGATTTCTTGAAGTACATTGGAGGTAATTATAAATTCTGCTTTTCATTGTGATGCAATTATGGGACATTTGTTATATCAAATTCAGATTTTGATTAAATCAACGAGATTGTTTTACAAACGACACATTTAGAGGTCGTTCTCTTGTATCTAGCGCTGTGTATTATGATAGGTAGCCCCCATGGTGGTATTCCGCTGCATTGTTGTATTTTTGGGGGTGTTACAAATTGTTGATGCGTTTTTTAGGTCGGAGGTTCGTTCTTCTTGTTGATGTTTACATTCGGTTGATTTTTTTTCTTTCTGGAATCATGTGATTTTTGGGTCCATACCAATTGGTGCATGTGAAGTTTGAAATTTCCTCATAACGTGGTGCTAGAGTTGGTGTTAGGACGTATCTTCTGGGTGGTGCGATTGATGGTGGCGAAGCGAATTGGATTATTCACGATCCCAAGTTGGAATTAGAGAGTTCTCATTTTACTTTTGATTTAGTACCTCTTAGTTATGAGAGTGTTGATGTAGTCGTAGGAGAGATTCGGGTCTGTTGAGATATAAGGCTGAGATGGTATGCCACGAGAAGGTAGTTAAAATGCCTTGGTAATTTAGAGAGTGCTTAAGGTTCATGGAGAAAACGAACTAAAGAGGATACGAGGTCTTGTAGGAGTACCAAGGAAGATGAGTTGAGATTATGTGATATCTTTGTAGTATGTGAGCCCTTCTAAAGTGTTTCCTTAAGGACCTTTTCGGTTTAACCTCGTCGTAAGAATGGGATTTGTATGGAAGTAGTACAAGGGAGCGACCGCGATCCCGATTTTGCCGAAGGCTCGTGTCATTTGACGTCTTTAGAAAGGAAAGAGGTGTGGAATGATTGCAGGAGTTGCAAGGTGAGGTTTGGTTCGAATGGTAACTTATGGTGGGAAGCATCTGTATTGCTTGGTAGGAAGAAAGGTGGGTAGTTTGGAATGTGCATAGATTATCTCGAGAAGAGTGAGATAGAAAATTCGTATGTGATGTCACCAATGGAGGGTGCACGAGAAAGACGTAGCCAAGACTGTTTTTTAGGATGCGTAATGGACACATTGAAGTTTACGGCTATGCCTTTTGGGTATTCCAATGCATCAGTGGTTTTCGTGAAGTTAATAAGCCTGGTGTGCATGGCCGTTATATGACGTAACATGTTAACGTATTATACAGGGATAATTTTAAACCGACTCGAAGTCTAAGGAGGAGTAAGAGTCACACATGAAGATGATCGTAGAGTCACTGAAGGAAGAGAAGATGTACGTGAAGTTTTCCAACAACGTGGAAGCGGAGCAAAGAGGAAGCTATATCAAATGGGTAATGAGCCGATCTTGGCATTGCCTGAAGAAGCAGACGATTTCGTAGTATATTATGACGCGCGAAGCAAGGATTTAGAAGCATGCTTAGAAAAAGGGAGAAGGTGATTGCTTGTACGTCGCGACAACTGAAGGTTCTTATGAAGGATTGCATGACTAACGTGGTAGGTTTTGCCTTATAATGCTAGAGGCATTAAGTGAACGAGGGACATGGAAGAGAGTAATCTTACGGATCATGAATATCTCCAACACACTTTTCAATCTTATTAAATTTTGGTAAGAAAAGGATTAAACATGAGGCAAAGGTGATGGATGGATGTTGTTTAGTGAGTTTGATTTTGAGGCCAAGTACCATCTGGGAAAGGCAAATGTAGATGTTATACCGTGGAGTAGGAAGAAGGAGTGAAGCCAAGAATGAGTTCGAGATAGATGTACGATAATCCGATCTAGGTTTGAGAAAAGGATGTTGGTGGCATAAGATAAGATGTCCAAAGCAAAGAACGCTTCAACATAAGATGTTACATGGCTTGGACCAACGAGTGTGAAAAGAGATGGAGAGTGGTTCATATTGGTTAGACAAGGTTTGGACCTCCATTTAGAGAGATGTAAGGACCTTGGCTATTAAAGAGGCGTATACGACAATGTATTCTATCCATCCTGGAGCGGATACAATGTTGTGTGGTTTTAGGTTAACTAATCGATGGCTGAGTATGAAGAAGGATATAGCTAGTTGCGGTAGTAAGTATTTAGTGTATTTGGAAGTGGTAGTTGAGTATCAAGGGTCTTCAGGATTGTTGCTACAACCTGAGTTACCCGAGTTTGTATTTTTGGTATGTTTTTAGTCATTTAAGTCCGTTTTAAATGGAAAATGGTATGTGTAATTAAGCACATACCAGTAGTCAATGGACTGACTAAGTCACCCCATTCCTAGCTATGCTTAGGACAAGTATGGTAGATTTTAGAGGTAATTGGAATACTCACTTTCATGAGATGAGTTTTTCCCTAAGGTGGGGATTATCATTCGAGTATGGATGTGCTTCATTTGAAGCATGGTATGGAAAGGAATGTAGGTTACCGTTTTATGGGCCGTAACTAAAGAGAGTGTGTTGAATGGATCAAATTTGGTACAAGATAGTGGTAATACAGGAAAGGCTTGAGGCAACCAAATTGTCAAAAGAGTTAGCTTGGTAGTAGTGAGAAACTTTTGAATTAATGCTGGTAGGTTATGGGTGGTTGAAGGTCTCACCTTGGAGAGGTGTAGTACGTTTGGAAAGAAAGACAAGTTAGAACCGAGTTATGTAGGACCATTTGAGATCCTTGGATGGATTGGGCCTATAGTTCGGTTGAGAATTTCTGTCTTATGAGCTGAGTATCAGAAATTGGATTGGGAGGTGCTGAAAGTTTGAGTAAACCTGAATTTGCGTGGATTCTTTAGATACGTTGAGCTTTGTAACATCTTATATCTTAATTTCAAGACAGTTCTTGTTTGATGAGTTGCGAGGTTAAGATATAAAACATGTTGTTACACAACTTAAGGTTTCTAAGGAATTTCCTCGAGGACGGGCGAGGCTCATGTGGATTTGGTGTTTTCTTTTCGTTTGGGGTTGTTGTGTTGCTAATTGCACCCTTGTGGGGGTAAGCAAAGTCATTAGCAGTTGGATTCGGATTGTGGAAGTTAGTCGAGATTAAGGTTGACAAGACTCTTTGTTTTGTCAAGGAACCGTTGATGTTGTGGACCGAGAGGTCATGAGTAAAAGCGTAGTATGATAGCATTAGTGAAAGTTCGTTGGGATTCGAAGCGTGGTCCTGAGCTTACTTGGGAACGCAAGGATCAAATGAGGTCTAAGTGTCCTCAGTTGTTTGTCGATAGTGCTAATGCCTCGAGTAGTTAAATCTCGGGACGAGATTTTCTCAAGGTGGGGATACTGTGACAACCATGACTTGAGCAGGTTGGTCAAACCGTAGTGTTGACCTAAATATCTGTTCTATAAGTATGGGTTTATGGGGTTATGTGTGTTTATATGTGTTCTCCCCATGTCGTGTTTTATGTGGATTTGTGAATCAACCTAGTGAGTGTGAGAGTCGCTTGCTGAGGTGTGATTATGATGGAGTTTGCATGGATGCATTTTCATTCACTTTTGGTGACATGTAAATGGACTGTGATTTTGAGCGTTTACTCGTTATTTTATGTTTATATATTTATTTGGTGTAAGTATTTAACGTATCATATGATTAGATTTTAGAGTTTTGAAAGATTGGAATGTAGTTAGGAATTATGAAAAAAAGAAATTTTTGTTTTTGAAAAGTTGGGTTATAGAATGTGTAAAGTTATTTATTTTAAAAGTCTTAGTAAAATTGCGTTTAAGCGAAACGGTTCATGCGCAAAACAGCTGAGGTTTTTATAAAAACTTAAGGTAATGCAAGTAATTAGTTAATTAATAATTTAATAAAATATATATATATATATATATATATATATATATATATATATATATATATATATATATATATATATATAGTGGGGGATCGGCCGGCCCAAAAAGAAAAGGAAAAAATAGAAAGAGAATCCAGCCTATTAAAAACTTGGACTCTAATTAGGGATTTCGATTATTCTAGAGGCCTATAATACAAAATAAAAACCATATCCTCTCTCATATACTGTCGACCGATCCAACGAGAAAAAGAAGAAGAGAAAAATTTAGGGTTTGAGATTTTGTGAAGGAAACTAAGCTTTAAGGTTTGTTTAATCTTTGTTAGTTATTAATCATTAAAAATATGTAATAATTATTATGATGGAATTAGAGTTTTTATAAATCTGTAAATTAATGATATTAATCATGTCATAATGATTAGGGTTTAATTGTAATCGTATGGGTATGATCGGTTAGGTTTAATTCATGTTAAAACTTGATTTAGGTTTGAGCAGAATTTTGAGTTGTGTTGTTCAGATGATATCTCATGATTGATAATGAGATTTTTGATGAATCTTATGTCTCAATTATAGTCCAGAGAGTCTACTTTCCAAAACGTCCGGCCTCGAACGATTTTGAGTTCGGGAAGTCATTCAAATATTGTTTGCAAGAAAAGTTGTCAAAACCGTAAATACGGGTCAGATTTAGGTCTGATTTCAGGGTGTAAAACCCCTACTTAAAATTCGAATTAGGATTATCCCTTTTAAAGAAGTCAATTTGTATGTGTCTATTAAACTTGCATAAATTTTTAGACTCTGATTTGTTGTCTAAGTATGGTTTTTAGGGTCATACTTTTTAGTGTGCAATCAGATCCGAATTGGGACTGTTTTAAAGTTTGATTTTCTTAGGAGTACTTGTGCATGTAAATGGCTCTTGGGAATCATAAGGTAGTTAACATACTCAGAAATGAACATAGATGATTTTCGGTATGAATTATGGAGGTCAGTAAGTAGAGGTTTTGAGTACGTTAAGTCACGTTAAAATTCTGCAGTTTTGAACAAATTGTGACTAACTAGTGAAACTTGTTAATGAAGTGGTTAAAGTTGGGTATGGTGTCAGGGTGACCCATGAGGGTAATTAAACATCTTAGACATCCATCATATGATTGTTACATGTGCATTAAGCATTTGGCTTAGTAGCGTGTAACACGAGTTATTTTGTTGTTTAGATTTGTGCTAGTTGTTTGTGAAGCTTTTTGTTGGAATCTTTTGGAAAGCTAAGCAAATGTGAGTTTCATAGCCCCTTTTTCTCATGTGATTTTGGGGTGAAAATGATGCTTGTTTTTGTGTTAAAATATTTTTAAGCTTGCTGTAGTTATGTGTATTGGATCGGATGAGTACGCCTACTCAGTGTTGTGATATGGGATCGGATGGGTAAGCCTACCCAATGTATGATATGTTTGGTATTGTGGATCCCAATATGCAAAATGAGGTTTGGCGGTGTGTGCTAGCTTATGTTGTTATGATTTCTGTGTGATTCCAGTTAGAGGGTAGTGCTTCTACCTATTCCAAATTTAATTGGAGGATTGAAATAAGATCATATTTCTGTGTGATTCCGGTTGGAGGGTAGTGACTCTACTCATTCCAAATCTAACTGGAGGGTTGAAATAATACTCATACTGTGTGATTCCGATCGGAGGGTAAATGATTTCCCCAGCTTTGTTATGTGGATCGTCGGAACGTTTCGTCCCATTGTGATGAGTGTGTGTCGTATGATAGCCTATGTGATAGCTAGCTTAAATTGTTATGCCATGATATGCTATGTTAATCGCAGCAAATTCTTTTGTTTTTTTTAATTAAAGGTTTATTTGGTGTCCTAAACCTATGACTCTCACCAACCGTTGTGTTGACGTTTTTAAACATCATTTTCAGGTGAGCCTAATGATGCTAAGATAGACGCTCGCAAGCGTTTTTAAAGAAATGTACGGAGATTGGAGTTATTTATGCTTTCTGTTTGAATTTAATGCGTTTGCATGGAATTGTTTGGATTATGTTTTTGCATGTCATTTATTGACGAGACATTTTTCTCATTAATAAAGACACCATTAGGTTTTGGGTATTGTTATGACACTTTGTGTCTTTTCTTTACTTTATGTTTTTTTCATTTTAGTATTCTCTATATAGACACCATGTGTTGTGTGATATTACCATTCTTGTTTCGCTCGCGTTCCGCCTTGGCGGGGTGTGACATATTCCTACCATCAAGATTTTGTGGGTACAAAACGAGGGTCGATACCTTGATGTCGGTTGATTTTCCAGCAATGACCCAATTTGTGAGATTAGAGCACCTTTAAAATGAGCATCTTTTTCATCCATTTTTTACACCTTTTTGCAATACATTAACTGGTAAACTTGTCGTTTTCTTCCAATGCAAAGCATATTCTAGTGAGGATGGCAAATCTTTTTATTAATTCCGGAGGCTCTTCAATTGAAGATTTTGCCTCGGTCACTTCACTTTGTTTAAGGTCCATCGGAGGAAGTTGAAACGGGTCATTATTTAACAATTTTTCAATCAAACAAATATCTTCCTCCGGATTGCAATCGGCATGATCAATTTCTGGTGAAATCGAATCATCCTTAAGATAAGCTTCAATTTCTTCCAAAATGAATTCGGAAGTAAAACAGCTTAGACGTCGGGTGGGATTGCACCCGAAGAAGTAGGAAATCCTAGAAATTTTTTGGAGCATATCCCACAAATGAATCCAATGATGTCAATCGGTTTACAGACTTGTCATTTGTAGTGGAGATATTCTCGTGGTTTGATCTAGATTAAAATAAGTGACCAGCTTCGTTATCAACCCGAAGGGTTATTTCTTCTCCATAAACATCAATTAAAGCACGACCGGTCCTCAAAAAGGATCTCCCAAGTATGAGAGGTACTCGAGGATCGGCTTCAAAATCGACAACAACAAAGTCGGTAGGAAAATGAAATTTCCCAACTTTGACAAAAACGTCTTCGGCGAGTCCTTTAGGATAAGTAATTGATCGGTCTGCTAACTCTAAAGTCATCCGAGTTAGTGTAAATAGGCAAAAGAAAGCTTTTCCATATAGAAATGAGGCATAAGATTTATGCTGCGCCATGATCGGCCTAGGCGTGGCAACATCCATTCACAGGAAATTACATGGAATTAAGAAATTCGCCGGGATCTTAAGCTTTTCGGGAAGCTTTATGAGAAGCATTGCCGAGCAATTCTCATTCAATGGTAATTTAGCTAAATCAAGCATCTTTTCCTTATTTTATCCGAGCAAATACTCTTAATTATAGGAGCAAATCTTGTGCATCAAAATAAAGCATCCGCGAAAAATATTGTCGAGCGCAAATCTTGAACGATTTGGAAGATCTTCTCCATTTGATTTCGAAGCTTTATCCGGGACTTTTGATTATCCACGTGTGAAGGATTATGGGAATATTTGCTTTGGTGGCTCTTCGGAATATCGGATTCCGGAATGGGAGTGGTTTAGGCAAAGTCTTCGAAACATCGGGTTCCGGAATAGAAATATGGGGGATAAACCGAAGGTGGGATTTGAGCGGTACTTCCTTGGAAATTTGTTTGCTCTTTAGGTGTTGTCTCCTACGGTGTCTCGTTCATACCTTTTTAGGAGAAGGATTAGTAGGAATCGAAGGTCCCTCGTAAGCAATACCACTTCGAGTAGTGATAGCTTTCATCTCACCCTTCGGGTTTGGAATGGTGTTACTCGGAAGAGTACCCGAAGTTGAGGCTTGGTTTTGAAACAATCCACAAATCATGTTTTGCAAATTATTTTGAAAAGTGGTTTGTTGATTCATCATGACGGCTTGTTGAGATTTTATCGTGTTTTGAATTTCATTCTTAAGGTCTCCTTTCAACGAGTTGATTTGACTTTGCATGTTCCTCAACATCTGATCATTATCCTCTTGAACTTGAAAAATCATTGTAATCTCTTGTTGCACTTGATTATTAGGCACTTGAAAATGTGGTTTTGAAATCCCTGGTTTTGAAAGTTTGGAGCATGATTATTTTGATTTTTAAAAACCTGATTTCATGAAAATTAATTCCCCCGATTAAAAATTATTCCCTTGATATGTTTCTGATTAAACCTATTTTGGGGGACCTCATTGTTTTGCAAAGGAGCAAAACCTGGTGGTGCCATTTGATTACTAACACGGTTTGGAGGGTTAACTTGATTGTAAGTACCCGTAGTCGCACAAACACTAGCCTGATTGTTATCGGTACCGGGACAACTTTATACCTATTAAGGCACCACCACAAGTAACACAAGATTCCTCAACCGCTTTAACCGGAGCGGGAGTGACAGCTTTTTTTCTTAGAAACAATTTCGACTAAGGTCGAAAGTTGATCTGCAAGCTTATCGATTCTCTCATCTGCTTTACTAGAAGTAGCATTCATTCTAGAAGTATTTGATCTATTACGTGAATAACGAACTTTTGATTTATTCTCAATTATATTTAAAGCCTCTCTAGTCGTTTTACTTAAAAGATTTCCACCCGCCGTGGCATTTAAGGAGTCTTGTTCATTTTCGTTTAAACCATTGTAAAAGGTATCAACTTAAGTTAACTCTGTAAATCCGTGATGGGGGCATGCTTATCTAGCAACTCCTTAATGTTCCCATGCTCTCACTAAAAGTTTCCTCGAAATTTGTGTAAAACGAGAAATTTTATTCTTTAAGTGAGTGGTTTTCGAAGAGGGAAAAATTGGTTAAACGAACTTGGTAACAGAGACTCCTCCCAAGTCCAAGATTGAGGTTTGGTGGTTCTTTCTCGTACCAAGTTTTAGCGGCTCCCTCGAGCGAATATGGAAACATCATAAGCTTAATCACATCGTTAGGCACATTCCTAAATCGTAAGTCGAGGTAATCCTTTGCTAAACTATTGATAATTGAGCATGGGATTCTCATTCTCACGACCGTTTAAAGGTTAGTTGATCACAACTGAAGCAAATTTGTCTTAATCTCAAAATGATCGGCATTGATTTTTGGTAAAACAATAGCTTCTCCATACCCTTCCGTGGGGGCACGGAGTAGCTCCTCCATGGTACGTTCAGCTATTGGTGTAACAATAGTTTGAATCTCGGGTTCGACTATGTTAGAAACTTGTTTTCTCTGACGTCTTGGAATTGTGACGTTTGAATTATTAGGATAATTAGAATGTCTAGTGCGAATGCACTATTTAAAGAAAAATAGAAAAATGATAAGAAAAATATTTTTGGTTTTTCTAAAGTTTATTCACAATCTAATTTTAACGGACAACGAGAAAGACAACTTGAACCAAATAATTCAAGATCTTATTCTCGGTAGTCTTAAAATTTTTCTTTTAAGGTGAGCCGTATCTCGTAAGTGACACAAATGGTAAGTTTTTAAATCTTAAATTCGAGTTGGGAACTTATTATGGATAATACCTCAATTGAAGGTATTATTTGTTGGTGTTCGTTTACCAACTTTGTAACTTTTTAAATTAAAAGAGCAAATATTTTTGTATTTTTGTTTTTAATCTTCTACTTATACTAAAAAGAAAAAAAAAATATTTTTTACTTTTAATATTTTATATTTTATATTTTTGATTTTTTTAACAATAACAAAACTTTCTAAAATGAAAGGATCTTCAAATCACGATCAACAAACTTCAAACGAGAGAATCTTAATCACAAATCCCCGGCAACGACGCCAAAAACTGATTGTAGTTATACTATACTATATTAATACACAAAAGTATATGAAATAAATGTCCAGTGCAAAGGTAAAAAGGAAAATCTTCACAAATATATATAATATAATACGTATATAAATCGAGAAGTATGATTCCCGGGTCGTTATCCCCCAACAATTTGTGAAATTGAAACCACGTTTGATGCTCGGACAATGATTTGAATTGAAGACAAAGATTGATTTGATTATCTACTTTTTAAAAATTAAAATAAACAAATTATAACAATTAAGCACGAAGACAAATAACAGGAAACCAAATTTTAACGAAAACGCAAAACGTGACCCCTGAACGGAGGTCAAAAACCCTAAATTGCTAAAATTAAACCTAACTTCATTTTTTCTTTTTTAAATGGACTCTATTTGACAAAAAAGTAAGTTTAAAGAAAACTAGAACAAAAACGGAGTTGAAATGAGCGTTAAAACACGAAAAACGAAAACGGGAACAAATCCCGTTCTTTAAAAATCGAAATTTTGCAAATTAGACCCTATGAAAGCAAAACTAATTTTCCTATGAACTTTATGATAAAAGAAAATTTTCTAAAAAAGATTTAAAGTTTTTTGATTATTTTTCTATTTTTTATGATTTTTTAAAGTTTTTAATGAAAATAAATGTTTAAAAATACTAAACGAACTATAAAAATTCTAGAAAATTTACAGAAAACAGCTTATACTAATTGAAACCTAGGAAAAATAAACTTATAAACACAGCTTATAAAATAAGCCACAAAAAAAAGCTGAAACAACTTATTAAGCTTATAGGCTAAAACGTGTATAAAGATTAAATAATGTAAGAGTCTAATGAAAAAGACCCCAGGGCGCAGTGGTAGTGTGTGGTGTTATAAAGGGTTGAGAGTGTTGAGGTCGGGGGTTCGAGTCTTGCTCACCCCCGACTTCCACTTTCCCTTTTTTTATTTTTTTTTTGAAAAACTTATAAATGCAAAGTTGTTAACAAGCTAAAAATAAGCATTTTTAATAAAAGCAACTTTTTATGAAAAGCCCTAAATAAGCTAGAAACTAGCTGAAAAGATGACAGATTCACTAAACTATATTTTTTTGGATTTTTCTTAAGCTAATGATCTAAAAAGCCTACTATAAGCTAGATTATGCTACTATTAAGCTAATTCTAACCTAAAAAGCTAATTGAACAAGAATAAGCACACAAAATAAGCTATAACAAAAAATTAAGCTAACAAATTGAATATGATAAGCACTGAAAAATACAAAGAGATCAGAAATCTTAAAAAAAATAAATGATTAAAAAAGGCCAACTTTAAGCTAGAATTTAAGCATCAATAAGCAAAATTAATAAACTAGAAAGGCAAAACAGATTGAGATTATAAATCAAAGAACTAAAATAAGCAAAAATCTAGAAAGCTAAACCTTAGAACAAGCTAGAAAATCTAGAAATTAATAAAGATTAAGCACTTATATCCTGGAATGAGCAAATCTAGAAATTAGCAGCCATATAATATAGTCTTCTAAACACGGCATAAAAGCTCAAAAACAGATAAGCTTCTAAAGGACACTAAAACTCAAATCAAGCTCAAATCCTTAAAATATGCTATCTAATCTACTTATGCTCAAAGATTTAGGACTCAATCCTAACAATAACCTATCTGAATCAAAGCCTAAACTTAGGTTTATGGACTGTTTGAATGACAGACTAGTGACTAAAATGGGTACAAATTGGGAAAAACTTTAAGCCAGTAGGTAAAGCCATTTAACCAGATTTTGAACTTGAGTTAGAGCATAAATTGAACAAGTAATAACACTTTTGAAAGCTTGATTCTTAATTAAGACTTAACCTAAACTGTTATAAATTTAACCACACAATGAACCCCCCAACTGTTATGAATTCCACAGCAGAGACAATTTCTTAATGAAAACTTGATTCTTAATTAAGACTTAACCAAAACTGGATGAGAATTAAACTAAGACTGATTTTTAACAGATTTAAAACAACCTAAATGACAGGAACCACAACCAGTACTAACTTAGAGTTAGTACTGGCCCTATTCCAAACACTCCTTAATGAACTTAAGACCAAATTTAAGCTTGTAAATCACTAATTTAAAACATGAACCATTAATACCAGATTTTAAACAACTAAATAACAACCTAATAAGCAAATTTAATCCACCAATTAAGCCTAAACAATACTTAAACAGATTATGCAACTATTAATGGAAATTTTGATTATTTTGAGCACAATTAAGAAAACTAAAATCCTATCAAAGGTAATCAAAAACAAATTATCTAAACGCTTAAACAAGAAGTTATGAGCACATAACAGCATAGATAAGTACTTGAATAAGAACAAATAAGCAAATGCAATAAGATGTCTAGGAATGTAAACTTGGAACTTACAAGCAGTCCATAGAACTTGTAGACGACCTAAAAACTATCCTAAACCCCTAGATCCAGCATATGAAACAACTTCAAACCAAATCAAACCAAGCTTTAGCAAGCTTAATGATCCAAATTTCTAAATTCCAATCCAACAACTTTCAAACCCAAATGATAGCTTCCAATATCAAACAACAAAGCTTAAACAAGCTTATGGTATCTCAATGAACATGTACGGACAGAACTAAGTGAGAAGAGAATAACTTGTTAGTAAATAAACAAGAAAATGGAAATGGAAATATTTTTTTGATTTTTATTTATTGATAATGAGAGAGTACAATACAATGAAAAGTAAATTACAATTGGAAAGTAAATTGCTGATAAGTAAATTGACAAGGTAAGTAAAATGGTAAACCAATTTTAAATGCATAAATTGGGAACACTTTTCAATCTAGCTATCTATCTCTATTTATAGTTGAAATCCAGAGAGCTGAGGAGCCTTGGTGTGTTTTTTTGAGAGAATTGAGGAGTATAGCCCAAGGAATAAATCCCCACCTTTGAATCTTCAATTACATCAACATCTTTTAATCTCCGCCGTTTGATCATATGTGTGATGTGACGGATCGCCAACGTGGCACTTCTAGAAGTGCACACGCTCTTAGTGTGACTAAGAAGAGCAGGGTGAAATGATTGAGACCCTTAACAGCCATAGTTGAGTTAATTTTACCCTGGTTTAGTTCAGGGTAAGGGACGATGAACAGTAACTCTAAAAGAGTTACGCACCTTTTTTTCTTTTAATAACTGATATGGGATTTTGGGGTTTGACCGGGTAAAAAGGGTTGACTTGAGTTTTAAGAATGGATTGGGCTGGGTGTTGTGGGTTTGGGCTTGGTTATATAAAAAAATAACGGGTGTTAACTCTTATAAACAAGAGTTAACACCGTTAGGGTTTAGGGATTATTTTTGTAATTTGGTTAACTTTGAGGGACTGATTTGGAATTTTAGGTTTTGTCTTTTTATGGTTGACCACTGTTGACCACAGGTTGACTTTTGTGGACATTTGATAGCATTTTCCTGGCTCTTGCACACTCAATTCCGTTCTCGTGTCCGTGTTTGTCCAATTTTGACCGTTTTCTTAAGATTTTTGCAATATCCGTACCTACACAATCACAAAGACAAAACAACCAATATTCAAGCATTTAAAGCACAATTTTGTCTTTTTAGGACCATTTTTGATATAAAACAGATATGTGTTTTTACACATATCAGTAAGGCTGTTTTAGCTTATTTGCTTCTCTTTTAGTTTTTTGTGTCCTATGGTCCAATAAGTTTTAGCTTATTATACCTAAGAGCTTA
>BQNB010061518.1:0-29605 GCA_026074375.1 Tanacetum coccineum | reverse complement strand
CGGTCCGGTCCGGTCGGTCCGGTTCGGTCCGGTTTTCCGGTCCGGTCCGGTCCACCGGTCTATTTGCTCAGCCCTACATTTGATTGTCAAAAGTTAGTCACACTAACGTTTGAACTAAATGTGTTACGGGTCGACCAAAAACGGACTGAATCCGTTATATTTTAAACTATTGGACCAAAACCGTTAAACCCGACAAACCATAAGGACAAAAAATATAGTTAACTCAAATATATATCTATACAAAGCAAAATATGAGTAGCAATATGTAAGTTACCTTTTTTTTGCTTTTCAGATTGATTAATTACGAGAGGACAAAGTGGGCTTTTGGAGAAGACTTGTCATCGCCATATGCTTTTCGCGAGGAAAAGTCCTCTCCGTTTTGTACTAGCCGCTATTTTGTAGCTAATGACGGTGATGACGCCTGAGTGAGACCCACACACTTTCTTGTCAAAGTTTAATAAACTTTTGACTAGGCATTTGGCGATAACATGTCCTCGCCAAATATTTACATTCTTAATGTATTTTTAGAGTTTATATTGTATTTGTATACTTTATTGTTTATTTGTAAAAAACATTAGCACTGTACTTAAAATTTTGGGACTTGAAACTTGATAAAAGTTGATCTGTATCATTGGATTTAGGACAGATTTGGAACAATAGGTTCTAGGTTAATTCTGGAAAATTTTGTGGACTTTGATGACTAAAGAAAAATACGATGACCTAGGTCTCTGTCTTAGCTCCGTTTTCTCGGGTGGCGCTCGTCGAGACGATACACTAGGAATTTAGTAGAAAATAAACGGTAAAGGTTGTCCGAAACTGCACACTGAACTTTAAAAATTTGTATAGAACTCACATCTGATGTAAAAATAAAACTTTTAGAGGACAACCTAACTTAAAATTTCCAAGTTGAAACAGCCCTAACAAAGTTACGGTTTAGGACATACGGTCGTTTTCTCGAGACCGTAGTAAACTGTGAAAATCACAGCTTGGGTACTTGTTAGTGTATTGACCATTTGACCTCATTTTTATAAAAACCGATGTCGTCGGACCTACATATCGAAAAAATAGACTCGTTTACCTTTCCGTAGGCGTAAGAATCAAACCGAGACCATTTACGGGTTAGGAGATATAGGCCCGTAAAGTTAGATAAAATCTGAAAATATTTTCAGCCCACATGTGTTGGGCTTGCAAATAAATAATTTGGACATATTTAGGCCCAAATGTTTTATAAAACTTAAAAAGCCAAAGTAAAATGCTAAATCTTTATAAAACTTCATAAAAAATTATTTATAATTATTACGTATTATTTATATATTCTAAGTCGCAACATTACGTGTAGGTTGCAATTAGGATCTTTTCCGACTCCCGACGTTTATTTCCCGAAATCTTTATTGTGTTGCATAAAGGTGAGTTCATAGCCCCTCTTTACTCATTTAAATGTTTTACAAACTCCTTGGGGGAGATACATACTACCTTACTTACTTTTTACATATGAACGCAAGTGTTTAAACTACATGTTATGCCTGATATATTATTGCTTAAGTACCACTTCTTCCTTTAAGTCTCCTATATCGTGAACCAATTAATTAATTTTTGTGAAGTGAACGCGAATGCTGTGAATATATCTATTGGGACTGACAATCCCCGTCCGGGTATGTAACACCTGAATACCATGTCAAACGGACACATTTAACATTTGAAATACTCGGGTGTTTGGCAGAACACCCAGTCTCGGGGCACAAACCTAAGCGGTGTTTGCCATAATTTATTAAGGTTTCGGTGTCATGAGCTTAGTGCAATAATAAATGCTTTTGACTTTTGAATGTGTTTCACTAGTCAACTATAACTGAAATTTTATGGTCCACTGCTTTATTTATAAAACCTATGAATTTCACTCAACATTATTTGTTGGACATTTTTAGCATGTTTATCTCAAGTCTTTAAGGTGTTGTCTTGGAAGAAAGTCGCACGACATATTTTGAAGACTCTGCATATCATTACCATTCGATAATTTCTTTTAAAAACATTATGAAATGTTTAAACTTTTGGGACCTTGTACTTTTATAAACTCTGATGTTTTATTATATATCGAATGTGAAATTTTCAAAACGTCTCATTTAGAGGTCGTTTTCTATAACTTGTACTATGTGCTATGAAGTATCACCCTCGGTTACCTTCCGCTGCTATCTGATTTTTGGGGGTGTTACATTCTGATATACACATTATTTTATAAAAAATGTTGAAGTTTAATATATATTTTTTAAAAATAAAATTATAAAACTGTACTATACGGAAATAGTCCTTGAGGTTATCGAATGACTAACTTTGCAACGGAACGCTAATTAACCGAAAGACTATTTTCGTAAAAAATTTCAGAAACAATTTACGAAAATAGTCCTTGGGGTTATCGGTCCTTTGTAAAGTTAGTCCCCAATGACTAACTATACGAAAATAATCTTTGAGTTAACGTTCCGTTGCAAAATTAGCCTTTAATGTAAAACCTCACGCTCGAGCGAAAAACCTCGTTTTGTACATACAAAGGTAATTCTTATTCTCGTAATATAGTCTATTTATTAAGAAAACATTAAGAATTGTCAACTTTCAAACATAACGCATAGTTTCCTTCTTGTAGAGTCGGTTTGGTTCTATAAAAAGGAGGCGTGCCTCATTCATTCATTCATCAATACAATATTTGATTACTTTGTGGGTTGTCGAATGTTCTTAAGTTAGGGTTTAATTTAGTCGTTTGTTCTGCTAAGTTCTAGTAAATTAGCATCGGCTTGAAATTTAGATGGCCGAAGTAAAGAGACACAGACTGATCCACAAACAACAGTTAGGAGATGTTCCCAAGTTGATTCACCGTATACAACTAGCATTGCCATCAAAAGATGCTTCCGCACCAGTATCTTGTCCAAGTCATGGCTACACGCTTGGTCTACCATCCCTGTCATTTGGTTTTCTTCGTCCGTTGACTCTTTAAAGAAACGACATCAAAGAAAGTACATGAGGTGGATTCTGTTGGAAGATAAAAAACCCCGTAAGGCTAATTGATTTCCTTGATTTATCTCACCAAAATACAAAGTATATATAGATTACAAAGGGGATGAGCTTGAGCCCAAGATAACTATGATAACTCATGATTGACAAATCAAGATAACTATGACACTCATGATTAACAAATCATCCAAATATAAATAAACTAATATTAGAAGGAAGCCAATCAAACATATTGACTAATACGCCCCCGCAGTTCGAGCGGGAGGAGGCGGACGCTCAATTTGGATCGAAAATCTTCAAACAAAACTGAAGGCAATCCCTTGGTGAAGATGTAACATCCCGCTCCGATAAAGAGACCAAGAGTCACATTATGGTGTCATATCAGAACATATAAACGCAAGCGGAAGACTTTATTAAATAAAAATACTAAGTCATGTAACAAAGTGACTTCCAAAAGTATTAAATTCCAACAAAGTCTAATGAGAAAAGAGATATTCAAAACGAAATAAGCCTTGACATAAATCCAAAGAAAACTTATCAAGGGTTTGTTCCTCTAAAAGCTTCTACTCTCAACACCAAAACCCAGCTACCCGCTATATTACCTGTCGCAAGGAAAAGAAAACGCGGCCCCCCTTGAGCTAACCGCTTATTGAACAGATATAATAAGTAAAAAGTAATAAGACAAAATAATGAATGAACGAATCACGAGAACCTGCTAAACAAATATCATACGAAATACGAATCAAATGAATAAGAATCAAGAACAACAAAGGAATGCCCACGAGCTTAGATAAATGTCTAAACATGATACATGAATAGACCATAAACAGATATAATCATATAGCCACAAAATAGTTGTAATACAGGATTTTGCAACCCTGGATGAACCAAATTGTGAAATGAGGGTGAATAGCACACACACAACCATCACCTGAACTATAACGGAACAAAGTACCATAGGATGCAACCATAGCTCACTGCAAACCAAAGTCCTATCCATATACACAAAGGTACAATGACGAGTATAACGATACATCTGTAAGCTAATAATAATCAAAAGGCCATCATTCAAAAAGGGATGCCGTGGACCAATACAACCACCATAATAGTGTCATGCCATGTGGTAAATCAATAACATGGTCTGTACCTCCAAGCCACTAGTTCAAATAGCTCGGCCAAAAGAGGACGCAATAAGAAATAACTGAACAAGTTACCAGTAATCCAATCAAGATAACGAATCTAATATAAACGAAAACTATTCAAAACAAGGAAAAAGGAATCACCGAATACAATATAACAAATTTAAATGAGAACTCATGAGAACGGATAGCAAATCAAACGGAGTATCATATGAATATCAAATGAATCAAGTAGCTAAACAAATGAGAAACAAGATCATAGAAATGTCCTTATAAAAGACGAATATCTGTACCTTAACAAATACGCAACGGAGAAAAAGAACACAAAAGCGAAGAGATCACCCTCTCTTACACCGAATCTTACAAGAATCAATGATTACTTACATTTTCTAATCTTATTTTTAATCCTCATTTCTTGATCTTACCATATATAGACCTTAAGCGACCTAATTAGGGTTTTCTAAATTTTCAGAATCTGCCAACTTTTTAATGGTTAGTTTTCCGATTTTATAGACCCGTTAAACGAGCTCCAAAAATTCTACCAAAAATCACAGAGGTTCCCGTATGTGTCTAGTATGTCTATGAATTTTAGTGGATTTTATTACCATGTTTAAATACCCTTCCAACCCTTGCTACCAAAACTGACCCCGAAAGTGACCTGTCAGAACCTTCGAAAAGTTCACGCGTAAAAACCCTACTTAGACAACTCAGAAAAATCTCAAAAAAAATCAGGGATGTAGCTAATATCATGAAGATTTATCAGTTCGAATTTTAAAGGCTAACTCCTTACAGTTTAAGAACTAAAAATCAAATACTACTACTGAATGTTTTGGTTAGAAATTTCAGATTCGACACTTAATCTTATAAAAATTAAATCGACCATCCGATCCTCCAATTGACATGAGCCTGCAAGGCTTTTTCTAGAAAACAGACTCTTTGATTTTACTTAAGGCTCAAGATCAGTCAAAAACTCTTTTTTTATCACCAAGTTATGCCCCGATCAATATGACCCAAAATTCTGGACAGAAACATAAAGACATATAAACCCTAATTATAACCAATCCTCTTCATAAAAACATATCCTAGAGTTTCTAATCTTGTAGGTTTTCATCAATTAACATCTAAAAGATTACTAGGGTTATCATACCCATGATTATTAACAAGATTATTTCAGGTTTAATCATAAAGAATTTTACAAGATTATTACACATGTTTTCTTTTTATGATTTTATGATTTTATGCAAAACTTATATGTAATCATGGTGACACAAAGAATGAATTCAAAGAACATGGAATACCTTAGAGAATCAAGAATAAAGAGGACCACAAAAACAAGAACACCAAAAAATTAAAGCCAAGAATCACAAGACCAAAACCAAGGTGTTGGGTGTGGTAGGAACGGAATAAGAACCAAGGCTTGAAGAAAGAAAAACAACTCCGGTATCACCAATTACTACACCACCTTCTTCTTCTTTGCCAAATTCTATGATTAAAAGGATAAAAAAAGAATACATGTTTTGGAGTAAAATTTTTGAGAGAGAATGGTGATGGAGAGGGATAGAGCCGCCTAAATATGGGAGAGGAGAGGGGGACAAAAAGTTCCTATTCTTTTAGAAAATTTCAAAAGATTTGTCTTAATCCTTTTACACTTAATACTTAAAATAGGTTTTGTAAATAAAAAAAAGATATCATACTAAATAAGGGGGGGGGGGGGGGGGGGGGGGTGGGGGGGGTGGGGGGGGGGGGGGGGGGGGGGGGGGGGGGGGGGGGGGGGGGGGGGGGGGGGGGGGGGGGGGGGGGGGGGGGGGGGGGGGGGGGGTGGGGGTGGGGGGGGGGGGGGGGGGGGGGGGGGGGGGGGGTGGGGGGGGAGGTGGGGGGCCATTATATATATATAAAAAGGAAGTTTAAAATAAAAAGACCAAATATTCGTGAGAAGGATAAAAAGAAAACTTTTTTTTTAAAAAGTTTCTCAAAAATTCTAAAAAAATCCATTTAAAATCAGGTATGATAGGTGCATCAACCTTTTGTAAAAGATTTTTTTTTTAATTTTGAGTTTTTATACGTTTTTTTAAAAGCTCAAAAAAAAAGAAATTTGATGCCAAAAGAATTTTGATGTCAAAAATTTTTACAACTTGTTATAGTTTGATGCTCAATAAAATTTTGAAATGCAAAAAGTCAAAAGAAACAAAAACGAATTTTTTTGATGCACAAAAAACCGATTATAAATCACAAACGTTATTTTAATAAATTTTTAAGGGCAAAACTATCCGACTTTTAGAAAAACTTCCTTACTACTTTCTCATGCACCAACATACACGAGCTTGTGAATTTTTTCAGAATTTTTTTAAGAACTTTTATAAAAAAATAAATTTTTTTATCCTTCTCGCACGAATATTTGAGTCTTTTCATTTGATTCTTTATCCATATATATAATATATTTATTATAAATATATATATTATATAATATAATATATTATTATTTAATGTATTTTTAAAACAAATACCTTATGTTATGTATTTATAATACACAAATAATTATAACCTAAGGTTTTAATGTTAAAGACTTATTATTCAAACTTATGTTATATTCAAAATGGTGAAATAAAATTGTCAACCAAATTTTTAGGTTTTACAACTCTCTCTGCTAAAAAGAAATTTTCGTCCACGAATTGAAAGAGTTAGATGAATTCCAGGGTTATTCAGATTCACAAAAATTGACACTATTGGTATGACAAAAACTATAGGGGCGCGATGTTCATCCAACCAAATCCATAAAAGAATAATATCGAAGTCATCTTATTTCTAATGGAAGCAAATAGCAAAACAATCTTATCATCAAACGGAAGCGGACATTTTGATATTCGTGGTCCAGACTTTTCAATAGGCGTAGATATCGATAAGGTATAATTAAGTAGCGTATGGGAGATGCTAATGTGTTTAGAAAATGAAATCGAAACCACAGAATGTGGGGGGGTGGGGGGGGGGGGGGGGGGGGGGGGGGGGGGGGGGGGGGGGGGGGGGGGGGGGGTGTTGCATCCGTATCAAAATAAGACAAAAAAAAAGCATGACCATTCAAGCAGAGAGATCCCGAAACGTTACTGAGAGTTTAGCGTGCTGAATCCCTTGATCAAAGAAAATACTCGCACCCTAACAGCACGTTGCGAAGACAAATTTAGAGTTAAGATCAAAATACGAAAGGAAGCAATCATATCAAAAGGAAACCTAATGTCTACCCAATCCCTCACAGGTCATCACCTAGGTTTCTACATGGCGTACAACTTCTCTGATACCATAATTTGAACATCCCCGCTCTGATAAAGAGACAAGATCACAACTATGGTGTCATATCAAACATAAACGCAAGCGAAAGACTTTATTAAATAAAAATACTAAGTCATGTAACAAAATGACTTCCAAAAGTATTAAATTCCAACAAAGTCTAAATGAAAAGAGATCTTCAAACAAAATAATTCTTAAGCATAAATCCAAAGGAAATCTATAAAGGGTTGGTCCTCTAAAAGCTTCCTACTCTCAACACTCAAAACCCAGCTTCCCGCTTATTACCTGCAGCAGGAAAAGAAAACGCGGCTGAGCTAACCCACAGTGAACAAATATAATAATAAAAATGTAATAAGGCAAAATAATGAATGAAACGAATCACGAGAACCTGCTAAACAAATATCATACGAAATACGAATCAATGAATAAGATCAATAACAACAAAGGAATTCCCCACGAGCTCAGATAAATGACTAAACATGATACATGAATAGACCCTAAACAGATATAATCATATAGCCACATAATAAAGTTGTACACATTATTTTGCAACTCCTGAGTACACCAAATGTGATTAAGGGATGTTTATCACACCCACACCATTCACCTAACTGAACTGAACAAAGTACATAGGATGCATCCCTACCACACTTGCAAAAAACAGTCATAAACCATATACACAAGTATAAAGGACGAGTATATCATACATATGTAAGTCTAATAATAATCAAAGGCCCTCATTCAAAAAGGGACCCGTGGACCAATCACACCGCCACGGATAGTGTTATGCCATTGATGCATCAATGACATGGTCATGGTACCTCCATGGGGGAAACCCTTAGTTCAAATAATGCTCGGCAGAAAGATTATCGTAAAGAAAAACTGACAAGGTTACCAATAATCCAATCAAGATAACGAATCTAATATCATACGAAATATTCAAACAAGGATCAAAGGAATCACGAATACGAATATCAACGAATATTAAATGAAATCATGAGAACGGATAGCAAATCAAACGGAGTATCAAATGAATATCAAATGAATCAAGTAGCTAAACAAATGAGAATCAAGTCATGAGATGTCCTTACTAAAAGGACGGAATATCTGTACCTTAACAAACACGCAACGGAGAGAAAGAACACAAAAGCAAGAGATCACCCTCTCTTCACCGAATCTACAAGAATACATGATTACATATCATTATCTATCTTATTTTATAAGCTCATTGCTTGATCTTACCATATATAGACCTTAAGCGACCTAATTAGGGTTTTCTAAATTTTCAGAATCTGCCAACTTTTTAAGGGTTAGTTTTCCGATTTTATAGACCCATTAAACGAGCTCCAAAAATTCTACCAAATATCCACAGAGTTCCCTCTGTGCTAGATGAATTTTAATTGATTTATTACCAATGTTATAAATACCCTCCAACCCTTGCTACCAAAAACCTTAAACCTGAAAGTGACAGTCATGACTTCGAAAAGTTCCCGCGTAAAAACCCTACTTAGACAAATCAAAAAAATCTCAAAAAAATTAGAGATGTAGCTAATATCATGAAGATTTACCAGTTCGAATTTTAAAGGCTAACTCCTTACGGTTTGAGAACTAAAAATCAAATACTACTACTAAATGTTTCAGATAGAAATTTCAGATTCGACACTTAATCTTATAAAAATTAAAAATCGACCTTCTCGAGCTCCAATTGACATGAGCCTGACTTTTTCAGAAACTAGACTTTTTGAATTTAACTTTAGGCTCAAGAATCATGTCAAAACTCGTTTTTATCACCAAGTTATGCCCCGTTCAATATGACCCAAAATTCTGGACAGAAACATAAAGACATATAAACCCTAATTCTAACAAATCCTCTTCATAAAAACATATCCTAGGGTTTCTAATCTTTTAGGTCTTCATTAAGACATCATTAATGATTATCTAGGGTTTCATAACATGATTTTAACAAGATTTTACACTTAATACTTAAAATAGGTTTTGTAAATAAAATAAGATATCATACTAAATAAAGGGGGGATATATATATATATATATATATATCTATATCTATTATTTTATTTATTATTATTTTTTAAAAACAAATACCTTATGTTATGTATTTATAATACACAAATAATCATAACCTAAGGTTTTAATGTTAAAGACTTATTATTCAAACTTAGGTTATATTCAAAATGGTGAAATAAAAATGTAAATCAAATTTTTAGGTTTTACAGAAGATATTAGCAATTCACGAAAGCTCGAGACTGAAAGAGATTACTTGTTTTATTGATGAAACTAACTTTGTTGATGGGAACGTCTTTAAGCAAGCGAGAGCGGAGCCAAATCTTCATGATCCATGACTTGAAAGCAATTGTAGCAACTTACGAAGCGGATAAAAAGTCCCAGCAAGATGATATTGTCTCTTTTTTGCTGAGGTAAACTAAATGAAAGGAGAAAAAAAAAATAATAATAAAAGAGATTTGAAAAGAACGAATGAAAGCAGATAGAAACAAGAGTTGATATTTTTTGTGAATTGTTTTGGTTTTTTTTTCACAGCAAACTAAATTTAAAATAGATGACAACAGAAAAAAAAGTTTTTTTATAGGGAATTTAGTTGCGGCTCATGATGGCCGACAACTAGGGTTTTGATAATAGAGATGAGAGATTTGATTCTTTTTGGAGATGATAGAAGCGGCTCATGACGGTCGACAGTTAGGTTTTGAAAATGAAGATAGAGAGATTTGATTCTTTTTGGAGATGATAGAAGCGCCTCATGTCGGTCGACAGTTAGGTTTGAGAATGAAGATAGAGAGATTTGATTCTTTTTGGAGATGATAGAAGCGGCTCATGATGGCCGACGGTTAGGTTTTGAGAATGAAGATAGAGAGATTTGATTCTTTTTGGAGAGGATAAAAGCGGCTCATGATGGCCGACAACTATATTTTGAGAATGGTGATTTATAAGGTTTGACGGGGTGGTATTGAGGCAGCGGCTCATGGTAGCCGACTAGGTCCCGGATATAACCTGCTCTGATACCATGTTGGAAGATAGAAATCCCCGTAAGGCTAATTGATTTCCTTGATTATTTCTCACCAAAATACAAAGTATATATAGATTACAAAGGGGGTGGACTTGAGCCTAAGATAAATATGACAACTCATGATTGACAAATCAAGATAACTATATGACACTCATGATTAACAAATCATCCAAATATAAATAAACTAATATTAGTAGGAAGCCCGTCAAACATATTGACTAATAGATTCTGATACGAACCGAATCGATTAAAGAGATAAAAGAACAAATAAACAAGATAAATGGTCTATTTTGATGAGATAAACCAACCCCCCAATGGTTTATATTAGTGAGATAAACCGACTCCCCAATTGATTAGCAAATCAATATTCTTTATCATTTAACATAATAACAGTTACAATCCTAATCCTCTATTTATAATAATAGATATCCTAGACTTCTTGACTAAGAAAACATAATAAAGGAAACTACTAAATAGTTGACTAAGAAAATGTAATAGAGGAAACTAAATAAACTAATTTTAATAATAATATGCAGGATCATATCAAAAAGATAATAAAGGAAACTAAATATACTAATTAATTAATAATATAATTATGATCTTATCAATACTCCCGCCCCCCAAAACACCTTGTCCTCAAGGTGTTGCTTCAAAATCTGGCCTCACGTGATTCCGGGATCCCAAGTCATCCTTTGCTCAAAGAAAGGCCCATACAAAATATTTGGTTCCAGATGCACAACAAGGATCATAGTAGAATAGAATTCGAGCCCACTTCTCTTGTAATTGCTTCCTAACCCTTGGACCACCACCAAATGCAGCACATTATCACATTTTAAGACAGGCCTAAACGAACAGTAACTTAGTTTTGAGCATGCCCGACCCTCCTGTGTCACATCCATGTGTGGTTTTAGATTACAACAATCTGGCGTGTCTTGAATATCCTGCAAATCAGGTTCACAAGATTGCTGCCAATCATCTTCTCCTTGTTCCCTTAAAGAATCAACAACTTTTGTAACATCATCGCTTATAAAACGGATGTCTTTTACCACCTTGCTACTGGTATAACTTTCTCCGCTCTTTTCCTCAAATCGTGGGATAGTGGCGGGAAGGGTGGTGGGTGGTTGTAGGGCTTTGAGAGCATTCATGATTTCAGCGAATTGCCGATCCGCTTCAACCTTGTTTTTCTCAATCGTTGCTTGCAAAAAAGCCCATTGTTTCGCTGCCTCTGAGTTGATTGCAGCCTGATCGATCTTGAACTGTTACAGCTTCGCCTCCAAATCAATTACCTTCGTCATTGTGAGCCAACAATTCTTGTTTTTTTTCGCATGCACAAAGGGTCTCCGTTTTGAATTGCTCCAATTGGCTTAAACATCATTGATTTCGTCATTTCATGGCCTGTCCTGATCACATAATCTTCGTCGTAATTTATGGATGTGAATAGTGATCTGCGATGAATAGGTAAGTTAAAAAAAATGAAAAACCCTAAAATTAAACCGAAACAGCTTCTTGATACCAATTGAGTAAACCGGAAATCGAATAATAGAAATAAAATGTAGATAAGGAATATAAACAAGATAGGATAGGCTTATGGTTAAATGGGATATTAAAACCGACCCCCGATGGTTATTAATTTTAATGAGATAAACCATCCCCCCCCCCCCCCCCCCAAATGAATCAACAAAATTAATACTTAATTTTCATTCAAACATTAAATAATGAATATTGCAATCTAATCTTCTATTTATTAATAAAAGTATCCTTAAACTTTCTTGAAAATAAACGAGAAACGAAATACAACTAAGGGGGTGTTTGGGAACCTTATTTATGGTGCTTGATAGCTTATTGTGTTGTTAAAACACAATAAACTCAAATAAAGTGTTTGTATAAAGTTCGTTAAAAGCTTATTAGATTATATATTTATATGTGACGGAAAAACCTAATAAGCTTAAGATACAAAGCCGAGGCTTTTTGGGCTGCATAAGCTTTTTAGCTTAGACATCTCCAAACACCCCCTACAGAATTGCCTAAAAAAAAAAAAAAGGATAGCCAAATGTTGCCAATTTAAAGGTAAGATAGTAGCGTGTGTATATATCTAAAGGTAAAGAATGGCCTACTTCGTCATAGACTTGACTCAATATAGTTTCACCATCAATATTCTCATTCTCCCCTTCTATTCTTGCAGTGAGCCAAGTCCCAGAATCAAGGTTTTTCTCTCTAACCGAAGCCGCCTTGTATGTTGGGCCCACAGGTAACAATCCACTTGATAATGTAGCATGAAACTGAGTTTCTCCAATACCTGCTCAATATATTACGCAAGTTTCTTAACTAGCGGGAATCAACCTTTATATACAAAGGATACATGTATAATTACAAGATAAAATTGGATTCTAAAAGTGTTTCAAAGTGATATGCTAGCAAGATATAGCAAAAGCATATCACTAAAAGTGTTAATTCAAAGTTACCAGGAGGTTTGTTTCTGTCCACCGCAAATACCAAGGCAACAGCTGAAGTACTGTGTTCTTCTGAGGTGCTTGGGTTCCTAGAACATCCATTGCTATGTAGGAAGTGACAGCCACCATCACCAACAATGACAGTATCCGGAGACATGGCATAGTCTACAAGGGTGAAAAACAATTAAAGCATTTATATACGTCACTGTAACACGAAGAAGTGTTATAATGTGACACTAACCCATCTTTTCTGCAACAGCTTTCATGCCTGCTTGAAATTCCTGTTAACACATTCAAACCAAAGGAATATTAAAACGTGTTTCTGATAATACATATATACACAAATGACATGAGTAACTACTTACACTAAACATTATTATGGCAGCTGGGGATTTACATCCTGAAACAGAAGTCGAGAATTCCCTAATGTCCGTCACAAATTTGTCTACCATGAGATATTGTAGTTCCTGATACACGCATACACAAACTTGTGAAGGACAATACAATCACAGATTCACAGCTATACGAGTAACATTAGAACGACCTTCACCAACCCCTCCCCTTTTTTTGCCACATATATGTCTGCCTATAAACTTTATGCCTTGTAACAAATATGAGGTTTATTACCTCAGTACGCTTTAGAAGTGGGATTGCTTCGACTTTTATCCCTGGTAGAAATCCGACGATTAACATGATTGCTCTGTTTGCACTCTCCAATAGATGTACAGGAGCAGCTGTATCATCATCCTCTTCAGTAACTTCCCACTGAAGCTGTAGATTTTCAATTTGTTACTTTCTTTAAACCAAAGTATAACAAGTAGTAACTCAGCGATCAATCTAACTAAGAAAAGGTAAAATCAGAAGTAGGAAGCAGCGTAAACCTCTTTAAATTCATTAGAAACCGCATCCCTTCCGATAACTCCAAAGGGATTATTAGTAATGACAGGAACATTGGGGCCAAGTTTTGTGGTAATCTGCAAGTCATTCATACAAATAATCAAACTTTCTTACACAACGTGTTATGTCATCCATTCAAAAGAAAGGGAAAAAACATTTTGAGTTTTGATGTCAAACTGATACTAAATTTGGATAGTCACCCAATAAAATACATCATCTTATCCACAAATATATATTTTGGGCGATGTCATATAACGTAACTATCTCTATGTCCCACAATGGTTAGACTTAGATGGACAACAATTTAGTAGTTCAACATTTAAACTTCATTGAAGTGTCTATTTCGTCACTTTGGGGCCAAATTTGTAGTTATCTGCATTTAGTCACAAAACCATTACTGTCTATGCGCGACGCATATGTCATCCATCCCAAAGAAAGGAAAAAGACACGCGCTGTGATATTTGATGTCAAACTGATACTTGATTTGGATTTTGTCAGGCACAAAAACACAAAACATCAGCGTATTTGAGAATATAAAGTCGACGTGAAGTCATATGATAGCAACATACTTATCTCAAAATTCCACATCGTGCCGATTTAGTCATCAAACTTAGTTAAAAGGTTTCCGTTTTCATTATTTCTAATGTCATAAAAATCGCAACATTACTTTCCCAAATGTTACACTTTAGTCATTGTAAATGACGAAAACATAGCACCTAGTTTGCATTTTATCAACGAAATTATGGAAATGCATATCAATTTTGTTAAAGAACACAACTTACGAGTTGATGAGCCTGTTCCAAACTGTACGAAGGACCAACCGAAGCAATAACAAAATGAGGACGAATCGGCTCAGCTAACACTTTATTCATCACATCTTCAACAGCATCCTACGATATTAGAGCACATAAACAAAAAATTCATCAAAATGACACGATTTAGTGTATAATTCGTAGAGACTGTAAACGGACTATTTTATCATACGAACATAGACAAGACTTATCTTCAGTTAACTAAATAAAGAGCACAAACACAAGCCTCGTTTGTTCATCTATGTTAGCGTAAGTGTCCGACTATCCGTTAGTTACTGCTAGTTTACGTTCCTTATGTTTATCTCCTTTATTTGTTTTCGAATATCTCTACAAATGAGCACATATATCTTGTCCTGGTTCATCGCTTAAATTCTTATAACGAATACAAACAAGCTCATTTTCTTAATCGTTTAAGCATTTGTATTCCTTCATTTGTTCACAAAACTTAAATAAACGAACACACACAAAATGAACATTATGGATTTTTATGCTTGTTCGTTAGTTTATCTTCGTTTTAGTTCCATAATAATCAAGCTCATATTCTTAACTAGCAAACATAAACACAAAAACTTTTTCCTTTAACTTAAAGGTTCTTGTGTTCGCTAGTTAAACTTAAATCAAGCGAACACAAACAATCTCATATTTTAAACGAACAAAACATAACACAAACACAAACTTATTCATTTCAGCGCGTTTATGTTAATTTTGTTCAATTAAACGAACACGAACAACCTTATTTTCTTACCTAACAAACACAAACTTATTCATTTAAGCGCGTGTAATCACAAACACCAACACTAAGTCAGTAACAGCCTCATTTCCCTAACTAACAGGCACAGACACAAAAACTTATTCAATGAAGCGCGTGTAAGCGCGTGAGAATTTCATTTAAGCGCGTGCACGTTCATTTCGAGTTAAATTTAGGGTTTGAATATACCTTGAGAGACGAATTAAAGGAACAAGCGGATTTAAGCTTGGGCCTAAAAAGCACACGATCGCAAACGACGTTCCATGAACGGCTGACGCAAGCAGCGTAAGCGAATGACGTGGCAGGAAGCCTGGTGAAGATGTTTTGAAGAAGATCTTCTCCGATTATATCCAGAGATTGTCGTAACGGAGGTGGTGCTGACGTCATCTCACTCTAAATTAGCGTTTTTTGTGAGGAGGGATGCTTGTGATTTTTGGTTTTTATTGATTTTCAGATTGTGTGGAATTAAAAATTTGAAATTTGAAAAAGGAGAAAAATGTAATTTACTTTTTCATAAAACTTAGGAGAGAAAAGAATAAATAGGATATGATTTCAAGCTTATATTTTTTGTTAGACTAGATGAGCACTTGCGGAAAACGACGGCGTATAGTTGTAAATAGTTATACATGTAAATTTGTGGTTTTTGTGTGAGGTTTAATGCAACATTTACGGATTCATTTTCTAGTTATTGCGAGAAACAAATATATGAGTTATAAACGAAAAATGATAAAAGTTTTAGTATTTGATAATTAAATAATATTTAAAAGTTTAGAGATTTGTGAATTTTATTATATTTTTATCTTTTTTAAATTTCAAAATTAAAGAAGTTTAAAAATGTTGATATTTATAGTGTGGATATAAAAGTGTTTTATATTAGGTAATTTGAGTAATTTTATTTATTAAAAAATTTCTAATATAATTTTTTTTCACATTATCTCACTTTTTGTAAAAAAGTTTTATAGAGAAACATAGCTAAATTTCATATCATTTTTTTCTCTTTTTCTTTTGGAAAAAGTAAGTAATATAAATTGATTTTAATTTTTTTACAATATTTTTTTCTCTTTTTTCAAAAATTAAGCCTCATTGATGGTAATAAGATAAAACATCAACCAACTTCAATATCACTATTCGAGAGTCACATCATTATAAATAAGACTAATTAAGACTCTCATATAAGACCAATTAATTTAATAAACACCCTAGTAAAATAATATGTCACACAAAACGCAAAATATCACCATTAATTCCAAAAGATCCAACTGAACATCAGGTAGTTCTTCCATTATCACACATTAGCTTTCACAGCTAAAAGATCTGCTTTACAAGATTGAAGGCTTGCTTCCGGCTCATTCTTTGACCTCAAAAGCATTGGTATGATCATGTTTGATCGTTCACACACTGGTGAGTCAAACCAATCCACAAAGCGGCAAAATGAACCTTGATAATTAAAAATGACAAGTTTCTAATGAAAACTGACAAAAAGTGAAACGACGTTCGGGGTTAAGGCCAATCAAAGAAGTTTTGATTATTGCATGCCAACCACATCCAACAATGCACCGTTATTGAGATGTTGAAGCTTTTAGAGATGAAAACTTTTTGGGGGAAAGTTTAGGGATGATGTGACAATCGAAATTTTTTCAGATTGATATCCGGCTAATAATTTGTCATTTTTCACTTTTTACGTTTACATGTTGATTTAACGTATAACCGGGAGGTTATCTTGGGTTTTAGCAATTACGTCTTTGGACGCGTTCCGGCTTTAGACTAAGTATAGTCTACTTATAATTTATGTGTTATAACTTTACGAATATATTTTTATATTTGTCGCAAGTGTATATTTTGCGAGTCACGTAAATTGGTATCATGTGCATCTTACATTGTATACATGCATATACATGTTTTAACCATCACCAAAATATCTAGATAATTATCATCTCACAAAAATATCCAAGTTTGAAAATCCCACTAACCCCTCCCCCCCTTGTTCGACCGAGTACACCGCACACACACTTAGTCATTTTGCTTTGGTGGTCTTGATTATCTCCAACACATTTCATTTATTTTCTCAACCTTTTCTAGCACAAGATTTGTACCACACATCCTTGTAAAATATCTAGATATTTCCTCACCCTTGTGGCTATAAAAAGAGGCATATCACCTCATTTTTCACACACAACAAAACCTACCAAAATTTCTTTCTCTCTTTCCTTTTTCTTCTTTGTTCGTCCGCCACAAACAACACACTAAGGTGTTTATTTTTCTTTGATCTTCAAGATTTGGGTTGGTGTTTATACTAAAGGCGTGTTTGTTGGTCTATTTGGGTTGTTCGTAGATCGATTCGGGTTATATATTTTTTGGTTTAATCATACTTTCACCCACTTTCTTTTAGTCTTATAAGTGTTTTCATCTTCTTCATATATCTTCATCATCCACATCATTTTTATGCATCAACTTATCACCGTACATGTTATTTTTATCAATCCACGCATAAAAACGTTCATATAAGAGTTTATATATATAAAGTTTCAATCTCTATATTTTTTATTGGTTTATAAGCCTAAATTTTATAAAAAATTCAATCTTTATACTTTTTAAACATATTTTATATAAAAAGGTTCAAGTTTTATACTTGTTAATCGTTTATAAACGGATTTTATATAAAAAGATTCAAGCTTTATACTTGTTAGATTATAAACATATATTTTTACAATAGTGTGATGTTTACGCTTATTTTATGTTTTAGTTGCGATATACCTATATATATTGAGACTTGTGGAAGTGTTATGGTTTGCAAGTGATTAATAGTTATGTTGATGGTGGTTTGTGGATATTAGGAATAGATGAAACATTGGTGGAAGGGATTAGGTTAGAGAAATTGTTGGTGGATTTGTTGGCGAAATAAGCAGGAAGGTAGAATATGAATAACTTGCTTGTCCAAAAAATAGTTTTTGGGGTATTTCGAGTAGTATGTGTCGGGTTGGGTAACCGAAAGCTTGAAAAATAGAAAATATACTTAAATACCTTTTCGTGGATATATGGATCATTGAAAACGGGTTTATAACGAATGAGATATGACCATTTGAAAATCGGCTAAAAACTAGACTTTTTCCGGAAAAACTGCACGTGTAAAAATAATTGCTTATTTGAAACTCTAATGGCGTTTTTTAGTCCTTTCGAGTCCGAACCACTATTTTTGTTCAAATTGTCTTTTGTAGTACTAGTCGATACCTTCGTGTGGACATAAGAATCCTAAAAAAAAGGATGAGTAATAAGAATGTTACGCCACTTTAGAGATTTAGCAAAAACTTAGTTTATAAATATCAAAAGTTGTATTTTTGGGAAAAGTGTTCGACCCGCGCCATTTTAGACCGATCTTTAAGCATTACCGAGTCGAGGCTTAAATAATGGGAAAGCATAATATAATTATATAATGTTTTTTATTAAATCTCGTTTTGACTTATAAAATATAAACAAAGATGTACGAGTGATGTTACATATATTATAAACGCATATGCATTCATTTCACTGCTACTTATTCTATACACCTAAAGCGCGTCATTTTTCTCATAGATTGCGTTAGGGGAGTTTGTTGTCGTTGTATACTTGTTGATTATTCTCGAAATCAATACTTTGCCAAATGTGAGTTTCATAGTCCTACTTTTATTCGTTTTTAACGAGTGCTTTACAAATCTGGGGGTGAGATACGCTGCTTGTTTTACTTTTGGAGGCAAGTACCTTTTAACTGATTACGGATTAGCCTAAGTACCGATAACTCACTATGCACCATCTTCATAATGTGTACACTCCGTTATGTCAGGTCCAATTTATTGACTAAATTTTGCCATTATTTATTTTTAGAGTTTTACGCGTTTGCTTTTAATTTCCATCGTTTAGTTAAATCGCGTAAACTAAAAATCAACATTCAACGTAAACGGACATCAAACAAGTAAAAGTTTACGTTAAGAAAGTGTTATATAATTATTACGAGGATAATTTATAACTTTTCATATTTTATTTTTATTGTTAGTAATAAGCGTCTACGTTTGCAATAAAATATTTAGGCATACGGGAATTTATTTGACGTTACCTATAATATATATCTATACTCAAACAAATACCCACTATTATACCCAATACTCAAAATTAACTCACTTTTCACTTCTATAACTACTCATGGCCGGATACAAGTAATACACACACAAATTAAATCCTAAAACACTCCACTAAGGTCTTATCACTTTATTAACCTTACATAAGTACCTTACAATCCTATTTTTCTAGTAATTGGCTAATCAAAGTACCCTCTTCTTGCCCTTAGATCGTTCCCTCCTCCTAGGAAAGAGGAGAACTATAACAACCTGCAATTTTCATCAATGTAATTATCCATCTATTAAACTAGATGCACTGTAATATCCATCTATTAAATTAGATGCACTTTATATACCACTTTTTTACAGGGAAATTTTTGTTTTATCTCATTATGCAACGTAACTTGCATCTCTAAAGTAAACGAGCTCACGCAACCTCTACCCTTATAAATGTTGCATATGGACTTATTTGGACCAACATTTGTAAGGAGTTTCAATTACAAGACATATTTCCTTGTTGTCACTGACGATTTTAGTAGGTTTAGTTGGGTTTTCTTTTTGGCCACTAACGATGAGACTAGTGGGATACTTAAAACTTTTATAACTGGCATTGAAAACCAAATAAATCATAAGGTTAAAATCATCAGATGTGACAATGGAACTGAATTTAAAAATAATGACATGAATCAGTTCTATAGGATGAAAGGGATTAAGAGGGAATTCAGTGTTGCAAGAACTCCACAACAAAATGGAGTTGCTAAAAGAAAGAATAGGACAATAATAGAGGCAGCTATGACTATGCTAGCAGATTCACTCTTACCTACTACATTTGGGGTTAAAGCAGATAATACTACTTGCTATGTTCAGAATAGGGTTTTAGTGACCAAGCCTCACAACAAGACACCTTATGAACTATTACATGGTAGACCACCTTGTATAAGTTTTATGAGACCTTTTGGGTGTCCTGTGACTATTCTTAATACCTTAGATCCCCTAGGATAATTTAATAGGAAGGCTGATGAGGGGTTCTTGGTTGGATACTCTATAAATAACAAGGCTTTTAGGGTATTTAACACTAGAACTAGGAAAGTAGAGGAGAACCTGCACATAACCTTTCTTGAAAACAAACCCAATATTGCAGGGAGTAGACCAGATTGGCTCTTTGATATTGATTTACTAACAAACACTATGAATTATGAGCCAATTATTGCAGGGAATCAAACTAATAAGAATGCAGGTATCAAGGATAATGTTGATGCAGTACCTACTCAACAATATATTCTACTACCATTATTTATGATAGTCCACAAAGCTTAGAGGATGCAGTTGCTGATGATGCTGGTAAAAAGTCTACTGAAGAACCAGCAAATAAGGATGAAAGAAATGGCCAAGAGAAGGAAAGAGGAGCTTCTAATAAAGAAGGTGACTGATTTGTCTCCCGACACGTACGTAAGGATAATATCAATAATAGTATAGTAATAAGTATTCCGTGAGGATTCTAGAAGATTACTTTTATCCAAAGTAAAATTCAAAACCTTCCCGAGTCGTATCCCGACGAGGTGCGAATTGAAAATCGAGGTTAAGTTCGTGATCGCGTGATTGAATATTTTAACATTTTGATTTGGTTTCATATTTCTACAAAGATAAATGCACAAACACGTAAAGGCAAGCAAATAATTAAGGCGATTAAAGATTTGTCCTAAAAACGTTAACGGGAATCCTAAAAACGCGACTTAAAACATAAATTATCAAAATTAAGTCCTACAAAAGCAAATTTAATTTTTATAAATCCTAAATGACTTAAAATAATTTTAGAAAAAAGAATTATATTTTTTTGACTTTTATTTTATTTATTATGAATTAAAAACTAATTAAATCTAGAAAAATGATTAAAAATATTAAACTAATCATAAAAATTATGGAAAATACTTTGGACTATGTAGAATCTAAGAAAAATAGAAACTGGAAAATTGCTTAATGATTAAGCAGTTAATAAGCAACTAGACACGAATAAGCAAAACTTAGAAAAGACCTTAAGTATTTAATGTTGCAAGACATAATTGAAAAAGTCACAAGGGCAGTTGGTGTTGAGAGTGTGTGTTGAGGCGTTGGTATGAAAGAAAGAGATCACAGGTTCGACCCCTGTGGCCTCTCTTTTTTGGCAAACATTTTTTTTATTTTTCTTTTTGGAAAAAGCTAAAAACCTAAAAATAAGCACTTTTAACAAAACAACTTTTTCTGAAAATAAAAAATAAGCTAGGAAAAGCTAGCTAAAAGTGACAGAATGCTTTAAAAGACTTAAAAGCTTAACTACTTAACTGTTTTTACACATAAGCTTCTATAAGCTCAATCATAGTTCAAATAAGCTTTAAGCACCTTACACTTAACCTAATAAGCACAACTAATCAATATTTAAGCAAATCCAATAAACTATAATTTGAGAAATCAAATAAGCAGTTGTTGAGAAAAAATATGCAAACATAATGAAAAGCACATTTTAAACAAATTATTAAGCTAGAAAACCAAAAAGCTAGATCCTAAAACCTAAAAACAGATTGAATTTGAACTATAAGCTACCATAATAAGCCAAAAATACAAATTTATGAACTCTAAATAAGCTAGAAAAAACTAGTGAAATAGGCAATTTAAGTTTATTTACTATATTTTTGGATTTTTCTAAAAGGCACAAACACTAATTGCAAACCCAAATTTAAGCTACTAAATGATCACTAAATGTAAAAATAAGCTAAAACAACTTAAGTATGCTATCTAATGAGCTTATGCTTTAATTTTCAGAACCTAAAACTTTCTAACTCTAACCTAAATTTGTGATTGAAAACTGGCCTTTGGACCTTAGTGATAAGACTTGTGCAACTTTAGACAGTTTTCAAAAACACAAGACAATTGCACACTTTAAGCTAAATCTTATTACAGCACCTAAGACTTATAAACAAGCATAAAATTGACTCCAAATAGCACTCAATCAAAAGTAAACCAAATAAGCTAGATCTTCAAACTCTAGAACCACAGATTCAAAGCATGGGAATAGAAAACCTTGAAAAGCCACATTAACCATTTTAAACCTATAAAAGCTTATTTATAATCTTAATTTAAGCTTATCAAATATGTCTTAAAGATCAAAAGGCAGTCAAACAGTACTAACCTAGGTTAGTATTACTTGTGCCAAACACCCCTTAATGAGATTGATAACCATTTTTAAACTCAAAACATGTCTTAATAAGCTTCAAACTGTTTAGACAGATTAAGACTTAAGCTATTAGATTATAATTAAGCTTCAATAAAGGAAAAATAAGTAAAATCTAATAAGCTATGAAGATAAGCAGTACTAACTAGCTTAAGAACAGTTTTAACTTGTAAAAGACTTAAACACACAAAAATTCAAACAAACTTTACTCAAAACTTAAATCCATACATAATAAGCTAACAATAGACTAATGAGCAAAGATTAAGCAATAATAAGCAATTATAAGCAGAATAAGCAAACTACAAAGCAAAGATAGGAATTTAAGCTACAAAGATAAAATAAGAGGTACCTTTTTGTCCCAGCTAAACAAGGACTGAATTGCTCTTTAGAGCTTATTCTACTAGCTCTAGCTTATCATAGATAAGCTAGTAAACCCATAAGCCCTTCCAAAATTGGCTTATCATCCATTAAGCTTAAAACCATACCCAATCTTTCAACCAATGGAACAAGGGCTTAAAACCATACCCAATCTTTCAACCAAAATTGACAGTTTTAGCTTATTAGAAGCTTATTTTACCAATTTCAAACATATTTTAACAAATTTAAGCAATAGATTAAAAATAGTAAATCAAACTGGATTCTAAATGAAGCTCAAATTTTATTAATTCATAAAGGTTTACAATACTGGAAAAGGAAAATACAATTTAAGAACAATAAGCTAAAACTAGACAATAAGCTAGAAAAATTAAGACATCCTCAAGTGTGTGAGGCCTCCTCTTTATATAGTGATGAGGGGAAGGTTCTAGGACCCTAGCACGCTCCTCTCTCTTCAATCTCGACCTTTGATTCTTGAATAAATCCTACGCAATCATTTGAGCCCTTGATTTGAGTGCCACGTCCCTTAACCAATCATATGCGTTGGGATTGCCAACGTGTCATTCTTTGGGTGATGTCAGGCGTGTGTCAGGCGTTCTAGAAGGGTTCAATTGAGCAAGGGGTGAAAGGGATTTTACCCTGAGTGTGTTAATGGTGAAATGGGAGGGAAATGTTGAAAGAGATGAACAGTAATTTAATTTTGAGGCGTTGACTCGTGTTTGACCTGGGTTATGGGTGATGGGCTTGGTTTTTTATAATTAGTTTGGGCCGGGTAAGGTTTTATATAAAAGGGTTATAGGTTTATAATTTAGTAATAAAACTTAACAATTGTTAGGTTTAACTAACAACCGTTTAGTTTTAGGGACTAACTTTGCAAACTGTTTAGGACTAATGGTGAAATGGAATTGGACTAATGGTGAAATGGAATTGGACTAATGGTGAAAATGATTTAACAATAAGGATTTAGGTTTTTTTAAGTTAAGGGATTAACAGGATTGGATTTAAGATAAATTCGCCTTCGGCTTTGATTTCTTATACTCTTTCCATTCTCGTGCTCGGTTTTGTCCGTTTTGCTTTGTTTTTGTCCTTTTGTGCAATATCCGTTACCTGCAAGACACAATTCACAATACAAACGAATACAATGTATTTTTCTGTATTTATTGGTCATTATTGGTCTTTTTATCTTGTTTTATTAGGTAAAAGGTATGTGTATTTAAGCACATACCAGTGACCAGAATGTGTAAGATTTTAGAGCTGAATTGGATAATTTGCTTGTTCAACAGAAGGAAGGTTATGCTACCAGCACCAACAGAGTTTCTACTGTTAGTCCATCTGTTAGTGCTACTGGGCAAAGTTTTGATAATGTTGATTATCTTCCAACTGATCCTCTTATGCCTGATTTGGAGGATACTACTGATCTTCTAAATACTGGTATCTTTAGTGGTGCGTATGATGATGAAGATGTGGGTGCAGGCTGACCTCAACAACTTGGAAACAACCATAAATGTCAGTCCTATTCCCGCAACCAGAATTCACAAGGATCATCCTAAAGACCAGATCATTAAAGACATAAATTCAGCTACTCAAACAAGGAGGATGACCAAGATTTCTAAAGAACATGCTTTGGTCAGTTACATTAATAAGCAGAGAAGAACAAATCACAAAGATTATCAAAACTGCTTATTTGCTTGTTTTCTCTCTTAAAAAGAACCTAAGAAGGTGATTCAAGCTTTGGAAGATCCAATCTAGATAGAAGCAATGCAAGAGGAGTTGTTATAGTTTAAATTGCAGAAGGTTTGGACATTAGTTGATCTACCTAATGGCAAGAGGGCCATTGGAACCAAATGGATCTTTAGAAACAAGAAAGATGAGAGAGGAATTGTAGTTAGAAACAAGGCAAGACTGGTTGCACAAGGTTACACCCAAGAAGAAGGAATTGATTATGATGAGGTTTTTGCTCCTGTTGCTAGGATAGAAGCAATCAGGTTATTTTTGGCCTATGCATCATTTATGGGGTTTATTGTGTACCAGATGGATGTGAAGAGTGCCTTTTTATATGGTACTATTGAAGAGGAGGTGTATGTGTGCCAACCTCCTGGTTTTGAAGATCCACAGTTCCCTGATAAAGTTTATAAGGTAGAAAAAGCTTTATATGGTCTACATCAAGCTCCTAGAGCCTGGTATGAGACCTTGTCTACCTACTTATTGGAAAATAGATTTAGAAGAGGCACTATAGATAAGACTTTGTTCATCAAGAAGGACAAAGGTGATATCTTGTTAGTGCAGGTGTATGTTGATGACATCATCTTTGGGTCTACAAAGAAGTCTTTATGTGTTGAGTTTGAGCAGATGATGCACAAGAGATTCCAGATGAGTTCTATGGGGGAGCTCACTTTCTTCTTAGGGTTGCAGGTAAAGCAGAAAGATGATGGAATCTTCATCAGCCAAGACAAGTATGTGGCTGATATATTGAAGAAGTTTGATTTTGTCACAATGAAGACAGCAAGCACTCCAATTGAGACTAACAAGGCATATGCACAAGGATGAAGACAGCTAAGGATGTGATGTTCATTTATACATATAATATTGATCATTGATGTAATCTTTGACCGCATTCCTAGGCCTGACATAATGTTTGTTGTTTGTGCTTGTAAAAGGCTCCAAGTTACTCCTAAAGTCTCACATCTTCATGCAGTAAAGAGGATCTTTAGATACTTGAAAGGTCAGCTTAAATTGGGCCTTTGGTATCCTAGAGATTCATCATTTGACTTGGAAGCATTTTCTGACAGTGATTATGCTGGAGTTAGCCTTGACAGGAAATCCACAACAAGAGGTTGTCAATTTCTTAGCAAAAGGTTGATTTCATGGCAATGTAAAAAAGCAAACTATAATTGCCAACTCCACTACTGAAGTAGAGTATGTTGCTGCTGCTAATTGTTTTGGACAGGTGTTGTGGATTCAAAATCAAATGCTTGATTATGGGTTTAATTTAATGAACACTAAGATTCACATTGATAATGAAAGCACCATTTATATTATGAAGAATCCAGTGTTTCATGCTAAAACCAAGCACATTGAAATAAGGCACCATTTCATCAGAGATTCTTATGAGAAGAGGCTCATTCAAGTAATTAAGATACATACAGATCACAATGTTGGTGATCTTCTCATAAAGGTATTTGATGTTAGCATGTTTAACTTTTTGATTGCTAGCATTAGATTACTTAATCTTTGAAGATGTATTTGTTGGATTTATGATTGGTGTGGTTTAAAGATAGTATTAGTAATGAATTTGGAGTTAAAACTAGTGGTTGTAAAGTTAATGCTGCTAGGCAGGATTTGGTACTGCTAGGCGAAATTTAGTACTGCTAGGCAAAAGTTTGTACTGCTGAGCTAAAGTTAGTACTACTGGGTTACCGTTGGAGTTACAACTGCTGAGCAAAATTCTTGGTCAATAAACAGTTTCCTACTATATAGGTTTCCTTTTTTACCTATATAAGCGTATTCGACTACATCAAGTTCATTCTAATACTCTCGAATACTAAAACGCTCTCAAAATTCACAAACCGACTTTAATTTATCACCGACTCCATAAATTAATCATTAATTTATCATCTATGGCGGATTTGAAGTTTGTTGATCAACACAATATGGTTGCTTGTTTGGAAAGAACAGAGGGGAATGCTGATTTTTATCAGATAGTGGACTTCTTGAATGCTAGCACTATTAGGTATTCTTTAACCATAAGTCCTACTATCTATGCTTCTTATATTGAGCAGTTTTGGGCTACTGCTAAGTCCAAAATAGTCAATAATGAAACACAAATACATGCCAAGGTTGATGGCAAGTCTATAGTAATATCAGAATCATCAGTGAGGAGTAATCTTCACTTTAATGATGAGGATGGTGTTCTAGTCTAACAAATTCTGAAATTTTGAAAAACCTTGCATTGATGGGATATGAAATTATTTTTGATAAACTTACTTTTCAAAAAGCTTTCTTTTCCCCTAAATGAAAGTATCTTATACATACCATCTTACATTGTCTAAGTTCAAAATCTACTGCTTGGAATAAGTTTTCAACTAATATTGCTTCAGCAGTTATATGTTGGGCAAATAATCAAAAGTTTAATTTTTCTAAATTAATTTTTGATGGTATGTTAAGTAACTTGGATCCAAATTCTAAAAAGTTTTTGATGTATCCAAGGTTTTTACAACTGTTTTTGAATAACCAAGTTAAAATTTTTGCAGAACCTTTTAATGATACTTATGAAACACCTAAACATACTCAAAAAGTTTTTGCTTATATAAGAAGAAAAGGCAAAGGTTTTTCAGGGACAGTTACTCCATTATTTCAAAGTATGTTGGTACTACAAGTAGTTGAGGGTGAAGGTTCAGGACAACCCTCTAAACCCTAACCACCATCTTTAACTGCTCCTCCCTCTCAGGAAGAACAAGTTCCTACTGTTGCAACATCTTACCCATAAAAGACCCAAACACCTAGGCAAGCCAAAAGAGGTCGGACACTAAGATACCTCAGTTTGGTGGTCCCCCTGAAAAGGTTGGTGATGAGGTTGTCCATAAGGAGTTGGGTGACAGAGTGGAAAGGGCTGCCACTACTTCTGCTAGCTTAGATGTAGAACAGGACGGTGGTAATGTGCCTTTTTCTTACAGAATTAGTACAGGTGGTAGTCCCAGGTGCCAAGAAGCCATGGGGGTACCATTGTTCAGACTAGGTCTAAGAGGGTACCTACACCTTTTTATGATTCATCTCTCCTAGGAGGTAACACATCTAGAAGTGATGAGGAAATACTTAAACATCAAGATGATTTGACAAATTTTGTACCACCAACACCCCATGATTCACCTCTCTCAAGAGGTCACACATCTGGAAGTGATGAGGGTAGACCTAACATAAATAAATTGATGGATGTTTGTAACACCCCCAAATTTTCAACAATGCAACGAAATACCACTTGGGGTGCTACTTCATAATACACATCGCTAGATACAAGAGAACGACCTCTAAATGTGTCGTTTGTAAACAATCTCGTTGATTTTCTGAAATCAAAATAATAGTTGTCCCATAATTGTATCACAATGAAAAGCTTGAAAGCGACACAACGAGATTTGATCATTTGTAGAAATCCAATCATGAAATCTTGTCAATTTAGACTCCAATGCACATCAGATAATCCAAGCATCTAATTCACCTGAGAAAAACATGCTTAAAAACGTCAACATAAAGTTGGTGAGTTCATATGTTAGTTCAAATATGAATGTAAGTTTCAAATGAATGTATTTGTCCACTGTATCATCACAGTACCATGTAAAAATCCCAAAGATTTATAAAGAATGCACGACACATTTTATGTCACCAAAAGTACCAATCTTATCCCAAAGATTTATAAAGAATGCATGACCAATTTAATGTCACCAAAATGTTTCAAGTATGTATTGCCACTTTATTCAAGGCATAGTAAATATTCAAGTGTGTATAAAACCATGATTACCATTACTCTAAGTTCATGAAACCGATGCATTAATATAAAAGTAATAGTTCATGTGCATATAATTGTTGGCCCCGCAGGCGCCAATCCAATCGTAATCCGACATGTTATAACGTTCGTTTGCCCAGTGATGGCTAATCACCCGAACGGGGATTGTCAATCCCGAATAGATCTATTTTATAATGAACACGTGGATAACATGCTATAACGTTCGTTTGCCCAGTGGTAGCTAATCACCCGAACGGGGATCCACACCCAAATAGATCTATTTCATAACATTCGCGCTCACCCTCCAAGTGATTTACAGTTCATGAAGCTGTGACGTAGACTTATATATATACCCGTCTCAGGTGTCCCCTCCAAGAACACCCGGGCAGTGATTTAACGAATATGTACTCCCATTACCGGTGTCCCCTCCAAGAACACCCGGGCAGTGATTTAAAGAATATGTACTCCCATTACCGGTGTCCCCTCCAAGAACACCCGGGCAGTAACTTACTGTTATCAGTTCAATCCTATAACACCCCGTATTTTAGGACAATGTACGACGTTGATAAAGTCGCTATTTATTTTTTTTTATTGTACGCGTTTGTTTTTAATGGAAATCATTAAGTTAAATCGCGTAAGCAAGAAATAATCAGTTAACGTAAACGGGCATGAAGCAAATTATTGTTTACGTCAAACAAGGGTTAAGTAATTATATTGAGGATAATTATTAACATTACACAAGTTATTTTATCGGATACGTGAAAGTGTTTACGTTTCGCGATAAATGACAATTAGGTTTTCCCGGAAACCCTAAAAATTTACGTACGCTTCAACAAATACCTACGTTTATATACAATGATCGAAGTTTATAAAACTTTATGCATATGTATATATTTATACACGTCTCATATGTATACACAAGATATCAAATACTTTACAAAATACCAAGACTTTATAAAGTATACTTTTATATAAAAACTACACTTTACATTTTTATATAAATCACAAGTAAACATAATAGAAAAGAAAAATAAACTAGTGAAACACCTCCTTAAGTTTCATGGGATGATTCCTACTT
>BQNB010061517.1:0-32460 GCA_026074375.1 Tanacetum coccineum | reverse complement strand
TTGCAAAATCTGGATACTTGGTGTCAAATTTCTTCCATGCTCCACCATCAACCGGGTGTTGCATCTTACCGGGCTCCGTAAGTATCATTTCCTTTGTAGTGTGACTAGAATTGTACAAACGTTGTAGTCTAGGAATGATCAGAAAGTAACGCAACACCTTCTTAGGAACTTTCTTCCCTGGTGTGTTATTGTCTTTCCATCTACTCGTATTACACAGTGGACAAAAATCCAAATCTTTGTTATTGTCTCCTCGAAATAAGCAGCAATCGTATTCACAAGCATGTATCGACTCGCACCCTAACCTGATCATTTTAAATGTCTTCTTTATTGCATAGTATGATGATGGGAGCTTGAATCCTTTACTGATGGGAAATACATTTTGGAAAAACTCTAACATTTCATTGAATATAGAATCAGTCAATCTACCTTTAACCTTAAAATAGTAAACTTTGCCATAAAGTCTAATCGAGTCACATAGTCACAACCGGGGTACAGCTCCTCATTGGCACTGGCATATAACTCTTCAAACTCGTTACGTATAGCTTGAGTTGGTTTGTTACTTGTCTCACCAATATCTCCTTGAGTTGGTTCATTGTGTTCATTATTCGAAGGAATATAGCTAAGATCATTAAGTAACGCTGTCATGTCACTCATCTGAGGTTGTCTTGTGTTATCTATTACTGGCGGTGGCGTAGGTAGAGCCGGTTCATCATGTTCCACCCATATTTTATAACGTGGGTCCCACCCTCGTCTCATAATGTGGTCTGAAAGGTGTTTGATGTGTACCCATAATATATTTCGACAAGATTTGCATGGACATTTTATTTTCCTGGCACTATTCACTAACGGCTTGCAATGATCGACGAATTTTTAAAGACCGGTATAAAATAATGGTTCATGACGCTGTAAAAGTGTCCAACTCTTATCATCGAATACCATAACTGTGTTTTAACGATACATTTAGTTATTATATGTAAATTAATTAAACACATTTAAACGAGGAATACGAGATGTTTTGTTCACCTAGTGCAACTATGGAAGGCAATCCTAACCCACTCTTTGAATGATTCGTCTCATATATGAATGCGTATAACCGATTTACTATTTGAGAAAATTTCGGCAGCATTTCCCCTCAACTCCCCAAATATGTGTTTAAAGACATATTCGTAGGAGTAAAGGAGAAACACTGTCGAAATCATCTCAAATAGTAAACCAATTATACGCATTCATATCCTAAATGAGACAAAACATTCAAAAAGCAGTCCCAAACTGGGGACTTTCCGAAATTAATTTCTAATAAATTAATTTCGGACGGGTTTTCTATAGGATGATTAAATTCAGACGGGGATTTTCCGAAATTAATCACTAAAATCCTAAAACATTCCTAAACGCATACCAAATGCATATCCATTTATATCAAATACAAAAACAAATACCAAACGCATATCCATTATATATCAAACGCATATCCATTAAACGGTTCAATAAAACAAATACCAAACGCATATCCATTTTGGCAGCATAAGGAGTGTTTGGATTTGCGTTTAACACAAATTAATAACTTTTTATATTCCCCGACGACATGTCACCGGGGATACCAAAAGGAAAAAAAATATAAACCTTGGCTGTTGACTAGGCTGTGGACCCGGCTGTGGTCTCGGCTGTGGACCCGGTTGTGGACCCGGCTGTGGTCTCGGTCGGCTGCCAACTCAACGAAAATTAATCAAACCTTTACACCGATGGAGATAAGAATTAAACCCATGCGAACTCACTCAGAACAAAAATTAATCAAATCCTATTACACCGATGGACTACATCAGAATAAACCATTGTGAGGAGTAAAGCAAAAGAATTAAATTAAAGAGGGGTTTTAGAATTTGTGCGCTGCTGGTGACCCGGCTGTAGGTCGCTGTGGTGGGTGGTAGGTCGATGTGGTGAGAGGTTGTGGTGGGTGAGAGTTTGTGAGTTGTAGTGAGGTGGTGGGTTCTGAGGTTTTATAATGAAGAGGGGTGCTGCAAAAATCGCAAGACTAGGCTGGATGGTGGTAACTTTTAACGTTTTTTTGTATAAAGAAGCGAAACCCGAAATACTGTTAAATGTGATAGCAAGAATCCCGGGCGATAATCCCCAGCGACATGTCGCTTGGGAAACATGTTAGTTTTGTCGTTTAGTGTTAAAGGCGCGATAATAAATTTTTTTCCTGGTATAGCTCCAAGAATCCCCAACGACAAGTCGCTGGGGAAAACTTTGTATTAAAAAATATTTTCAATTATTAACATTTAAAATACAAATTATTAAAAAGTATTTTCAGTTATAAACATTTAAAAAAAGTATTTTTATTATAAATACTTATAAGTTTTTTATAATTATATACTTTATAAATAATAATTAAAAGTTTTTTATTATTATTTATATAATGATTTGGTTTCTCGGTTCATTCAAGTCGACTCATCCGGTCTGGTCGGTTTGGTTTCTCGGTTCATTCCGGTCGAGTCGATATGATATGGTTATACATTAGAGATTCATTGGATGACTCGAGATGTTAGTGTTATACATTAGAGGTTCAACGGATGAGTGGATATGTTAGGGTTATACATTAGAGGTTCAACGTATGAGTCGAGAATGTTTTTTTTTTTTAGAGGCATATTATCTGATTAGATGTTCAACTTATGAGTCGAATAAGTTATGGATATACATTAGAAGGTTCAACTGATGATCAATAGTGTTGGGGTTAAAATAAGCTCAAACGAGCTTATTTAGAGCTTTTTGGATTAAATTTGACTTATACTTGAAAACAAAAGATTATTAAATGTGTAAATCGACTTGTATTACTGAATTAAAGAAGTACAAGTTAAAAGGAAATGATTACAAGAGCTTAAAAGCTTAATTGCTTAAAGTAAGATTTAAATTGCTTAAAAACGGAAAATTACAAAGTAAAATTTTAAAACTAAAACTACTACTCTCAAATGATGTCTTAGGGCTGCTATTTATAGAGGAGAAGTGAAGAGAGGGAAGGTTTTCTAGAATGGTCCTTTAAATCTCATCCGTTGATCATTTGTGAGTGAATTGTGGCCGTTTGATGAGTTTAGTGAGGTGGCATGGCCAATGAGCTGCTGCCACGTGTTGGCTTGTGATTGGGGAGAGTGTATGAGAAGGATTGAAGGCTTATAAAGGAGCGGGGGAGGGTGATTTGCGAAGTTGGGTTGTGTGAAATTTGGGCGGGAAATGCTGTTGAAGTTGTTAGGCAGTTGCGATATAAGCGGGTTATTGTCTGAATCTTTGAGATATTGACACATTCGGTCCCCGTCTTTGCTTCCGCCCAAATGTAGTTATAAACAAGTTTGGAGATGTGCAAAATCAGCCCTTGTGTTTGCTTTCTTCTCTTTTCTTCTTTATAAAGCACTTTTAACTCTTGGCAACTTTGGCCCTTGAAACTTCTATCTTCCACATAAGCCTCTAATCTCTGAACACTTGACAACTTTGGCCCTTTGACTTGTAATTTGACTTTTGACTTCCTTTATTTCTTTCTTTGACTGTGTCGGGCTGATCCGGCTGTGATCTCTGGCTGATTTCTCACTCTTGCTCTTGTCTCTTTGTCTTTTTCCCGTTTCTTGTTGATTTTTGATCGTTTTTGCTTCTTTTTGTCTTTTCAATCCTTTCCTGCACAATTGAACACAAAAGCACACATTTTCTATTCTTTTGGCATTTTATTGGCTTTTATTTGGCAAAATCCCGGGTAAATTAGTATATAATTAAGCAAATATCAAGTTGATATGTTAGGGTTATACATTAAAGGTTCAACGTATGAATCGATATGTTAGGGTTATACATTAGAGGTTCAACGTATGAATCGATATGTTAGGGTTATACATTAGAGGTTCAACGGATGAGTCGAGATGTTAAGGTTATACATTAGAGGTTCAATAGATGAGTCGATATGTTAGGGTTATACATTAAAGGTTCAATGTATGAGTCGAGAGGTTAGGGTTATACATTATAGGTTCAACGGATGAGTCGAGGTGTTAGGGTTATACTCCCGCCAAATACTCTCGCCAAAAACTTTTATATACCATAAAAGCAAATACTGTCACAACCATAAACATATCACACACTCTCCCATTACAACCATAAAAAGATGGTGAAGATGGTGAAACATGAAGATTTTGCGTGTAAGTGTGCAAAAGGAGATGTAGTTCTCCGACAATCGTATCAACCTGAGTGTTGCGGTAAACTATTCTATGCATATCCAAAATCAAAGGTGAACAATCACATGTTTTTTATTTGTGTAATATATAAATATTCTGGTTAGTTGTTAAAAGAATTGATTTGTTTACTATTTAATAGCCTCTGAAAAAAGTTTAGATGTGGATTTTTTTTATGGAAAGAGACCTGACTTCGTGAATTGATGAGTTCTCCTGGAGCTCTAAGTTACTCTGCATGACCTTCAACACCTCTAAGTTACTCTGCAGGACCTTCAACGCCTCCAAGCTATTCTTCAGGATCTTCAAGAAATGCAGAGTGCTCAAACTGCAAGCACTTACGTAGAAAGATAAGTGTACTCAAGGAAACAATGGACATGCATATGCATCCAGAACATCACATAGTTAATTCGGCTGCACTAATTCACGAAGTTCTCAATGAGATGGAAAAACTTGATTTGGAGTATCTAGTTTGTCATTTTCAATGTAATTTGTATGTTTTATTGTTTAAACTTTTATGTCTTTTCATGTATGTAAAGACTTTGTTTAAACTTTTATGATATGAATGTGTTTCTATATCTTTATGTTTAACCATATCAAGTCGACATGCGAAAGGTACAAACATAAACACACCTTTAAAGGGCAAACATGAGCTCATTAATGATTAGTTTCTAATCATATCTATATTTTTTGTTAAAATATACAGAATATCGGACCAAAACGAACGTAAAAAACGTAGTTTAATTAAAAGTCAACAAAGTCAGACACTTTTCCCAGCGACACGTCGCTAGGGAAACTTTGTTAACCAAAAGCCCAATTTTGTAAAATAAAAGCCCAAACCAAAGAAGAGGCCCAACTTAGCTTTCCCAGCGACATGTCGCTGGGGAAAGTTTGTTAACTTATCAAGAAATATTAACCACACGGTTAATCTTGTCAACAAAGTCAATGACGTATCCCCAGCGACATGTCGCTTGGGAAATTATGTCCACGTCACCTCTAACTCACTTTGCACTAATTACTTTTTTTAAACATTGATAAACTTATCCCCAGCGACATGTCACTGGGGAAAGCTAAGCGGGAAAAATTCCGGCTATGTTTTTCGTTGAAAAATTTGGTCAAAGTCTAACGAACTTATCCCCAACGACAAACTTTATGGATCCTTTGACTAAAAAGTCTACGAGAATTTGTGCCACGTAAGACCAATTTTTGTCGTTTAGCGATGTTTCCTCGGCGAAAATTGTCGCCGGGGAAAAGCCCGTCACATGTTCCCCTTTTTCTTGTAATAGTTTTTTTGGAACGGCAATTTGTGGCTACATGGCCCCTAGCCCAGAAGGCGTAGCGAGCCCACACAACCAGGTTGGGTCCAGCCCAGAAGGCAATGGCACCCTTCCCTTTATACACGCGGAAGGAAACCCCTATCGCCCTTGATGAGACTTGAACATGAGACCTTGCCTAGGAGGGTAAAACCTCCATACCATTGGACCAAATGCCCGTTGGTTTTTCTTGTAATAGTTATCTATAGAGGTTTATATTATTCGATAATCAAAGACTAGTTATAACTCCCGTGCACATAAAGAGCTTACACATAAATCAAATTTATTTTAAATTTTTTGTTTTATATACGAGCATATGAAAAATTTCTCGTATTTAATGTTTTGTAATTGTGATCTTAGTAAAACTAATAATTATGCACTTGGTTTTGCATAAAAAAATTCATTATATTAATATGTGTTCAAATGGGTTTGGAGGTTCAGGTCTCAAGAGCATTCGTTATGGTTTCGTGTTATTATAGCTATGTTCGGTGATTGTGGTGGCTTTATTGATAAACCAGGTTCTAGGTTCTGTTACTCGTTCTTCTCTTTGGAATAATATCATTCGTGAATTTAGACTGTTGTCCCTTAAAGGTATTAACTTGTTTTCGCATATGAAGAAGAAAGTGGGTAATGGGGTGCATACTTTATTTTGGGAATACAATTGGCTTACTGATTCCCCTCTCATGCAAATTTACCCTCGTCTGTTTGTGTTGGAATGTAATAAACATGCTATTGTGGTGGAAAAACTTAGCAATATCTCTCTTATTTTCTCGTTTAGAAGAACCCCTCGTGGAGGTGCGGAAGAAGAGAAGTTAGTCATTCTTCTTGATAATATTGATTCTGTCATTCTTTCTTACTCTAATGAGAGATGGGGGTGGTCGTTAGAATCCTCGGGTGAGTTCTCGGTTAAGTCGGCTCGTGTATACATTGATGATTATTTTTTGCCTTTGGTTAGTTCTACCACTAGATGGGTGAAGATAGTCCCGATAAAGATTAATATTTTAGCTTGAAAAGAGTGTTTGGATAAGTTACCTACAAGCTTAAACTTGTCTCTTCGTGGGATAGATATTCCATCTATTACTTGTCCAATTTGTAGTTCCGTTGGTGAGTCTTGTTCCCATCTCTTCTTTTCATGTAACATGGCTCGACTCCTTTTAAGTAAAGTGGCTCGTTGGTGGGAATTGGATATCCCTAATTTTTTTATCCTACGAAGATTGGCTCGCTTGGTTTATTTATCTTCGTCTTCCCAAAGGTTTTAAGGACGTTTTGGAAGGTATCTTTTATGTTATGTGGTGGGTGATTTGGAATTTCCATTCTGTTTGGAAGCTCTCAACCGCGTAGGGATCTTCTTTTCGATGAGATTGTTTTATTGTCTTTTTCGTGGTGCTCGAATAGGTGTAATAGTAAGTTTGATTGGATCTCTTGGTTGAAAGGTCCTAGATTCTTGTCTTTGTAAATTTTCTAGCTCCTTGCTAGTCTTTTAATATAATTTGCTGTTCCAAAAAAAATATGTGTTTTCAAACCCGAGTTGACCCGGTCGGTTGAACCGTGAACTGGTGGGGTGACATGAAGCCGGATTTTGCCAAAAAACCCAGTGAACCGTGACCCAGTTACTCGACTAGGTCAATTAAAAAATTGCTTTACAAAATATTGATTAATATCAATTAATATTATATTGAATGAAAAAATTAACTATGTTTAACTCACATTAGTGTTGATATTGACGTTGTTTTTTAAATTTATCTATTAATATTATGTTGTACGCAATATGCAAGTATAATATGTTTTTTATGATATTCTTATATAAACTTTATATAAATTTTATATATGTTGTATTTTTAAAGTATAAAGACTAGAAGGTATAAAGTCTAAGTGGTTATTTATTTTCTAAAGTTATAAAAAATATGAAAAATTATAAGTTTCACTTACATCTATATGATTTATTAAAACCTCTCTTCTTATGTTTTTGTTTTTCACAAGTTTGACACCTATATTTTTATGTCTTTTTTCTCCATAAAATTTCTCCACCATTTTTTCAATTTTGACCAAAATTGATTCAATTTTGACTTTTTTTAACCAAACAGATCACACGATTTTGCCTACGTGTCAAAATCAAGCGTTTTTATTGGTTAAATTTTTTTCCTATAAGATCGAATTTAATACAAAACTTCAAAATGAAGTAATTCTTTTATTATATAAACTAGTTTTAATACCGTACATGCACGAGGTTTAGACATTAAATTTTAATCAAGGGTTAATTTTGCTAGTGTAGTTATTTTTTCGTATTTGCACATTCAAGGTCTTGTTTACCATTATTTCAGTAATTTTGAATGTGAGATTCTCTTAATTTAAACAAATGTAACAGTTATAATAAATATTTCCTACCATATTAAACAAAGAATGCTAATCCCCATGTTTGCCAATTACATTGTTGTGTGTTAATAATAATTTAGCCGTATTTAATATTAAAACCCATGTACGCATGTGATAAACTTATAAAATAGAATAACAATGAGTCATTATTTAACGCAAATTGTAAAAATAAATTTTTTTCCTGAATATTTTTTCTTAAACTCATAAAGAGGAAAAAACATAAGTTGTTCGTATATGTACAATATCGTCTATTTATTTATATACACAATAATTTGTGCCTTTATTTTGATATTAATAATGTTATGCATATATATGTTGTATGTTCAAAACAACATATATGTTTTATTGTTAAAATATAAAGTCTAAGGAGTTATTTGTTTATTTTTTAAAGTTATTAAAAAACATAGAAACTTCTAAATTTACACTTAACTCTATATTTTTTATTTAAAAGTCAACTATAAAAGTTTTATTAATTACCTTCTGCTTTATTTTAAGTTTTTATTTTCATAAATTTGACACATATATTTTAATGTATTTTTTTTCTCCACCAAAATTTTCAATTTTGACCAAATTGGATTCAATTATGACTTTTTTTAACAAGTTAGATCGCATGATTTTGCTTACGTGTCAAAATCAAGCGTTCTGATTAGTTCAATTTTTTCTATAAAATCAAATCTCGTAAAAAAACTCAAAAATAATGTAATTATTTTATTATATAAAATGTATAAAAGATTAACCGCCATTTGTCAATACTGGTTACTAATCGATGAGAAGGTGAAGAATAAATTGTGTCAAGACAAGAAATAGTTCTTGGGAGCCATACATAGTTAATATCTAACATGTTTGTCAGACACGAACTTCTGTGTTAACTGACCGTGGACATGGCTAGGCTTTTTTCTACACGAAGATCATGACCGAATGATGACTAAGTGAAAGGTCGGTCAAGGCATCCGCGTCCTTTTTATAGTGACCACGCCCTCTTCTTTGAAATGAGGCTATCAGAAAAGTGAAAGTGTGTGTGTGAGTTTTTATTTTTTATATTTAGGTATGTTTTTTACTGCGACCGTCTTATTACGAGCATTTGCTGATGTGTTTAGTTTTAGAGAGAGAAAGCTGAGATGGTTGGAGCGACCGCGGTCAATACTGCCAGTCTTAATCGTTACATGGATTTGCTATTGAAAAATGTTTTGCAAACATGATTATTTGCAAAATTTGGTGCATAAAATTGGATTTTTGGGCCAAAATGGCTTCTAATCTTGTGAACTTTTGTTGCAGATTCTGATTTCTTTTCCATATATATGTATTAATTTATTTTAATAACTGATTTAAACTTTTTCAACAAGTTTAATCCAAGGTCTTTACGTAACGTTTGGTATTCATGAATCTAAGTTGGAATGTAATAAATTATTACAATGGAATGAAAATATTGTGTTTGTTTTGAGTTTTGTAATGGAATGGTTTATTCATTGAGTCATTCCATTACGTTTGTAACTACCAATTTTATTGCATAGCCACCCTCTAGTATTTTTTCATTCCATTACGACACGGAATCACATGTTTCCATATTTTATTTTGAGGGTAAATTACATAGTTAGTCCCTATACTTAGGATCGACTGCTAATTCAGTCCCTAGATAACGAAGGTCGATGTCGTTAATCCCTAAAGTCGATTTTTGTTACATGTTTGGTCACTCGAGCCTCGTTATACGTAACTAGCGTTAATTTGACTTTTCAACCATGGGATTTTAGTAATTTCAAATTTTGGTTATTTCAACGTTGGTCCCGGACTGAGAATTCAAAACCGTAACTTTTACTATGACTTTTTTATGTCTTTTTCCCATTACACCGTTGGTCCCCGAGGCCGTTTTTTTCTCTATCACTTATCCGTTTTATTGTTTTATAAAAATCTATTTGCAACCCCGTTTATCATTTGATTATGTCCTTTTTTTTAATTAACAATATGTTTCTTTGTATTTGTACACCTCATCTTTAACCTTTTTTTGAGGTTGACTTCTCTAGTATCATCTTCGACCTCTAACCACCACTAATGCTACCACCATCGCCCAGTACCAACTCCAACCACTATTCAAGATTTTGAAATAATAACAAAGACATTTATGCGAATATATTAACAAATCAAAGTGGATCGATTCATAAAAAACAAACATTTAACTTTTAAGTAACCACAAAATAAATTGTCAATGAAATTACAAATTTCTTTACGATAAACATACATCACCAACAAATTAAAAAAGACATATAAACTTTCTGTTACAAATTAGTTACACATTTCTTTATCGAAATTACAATCACAACAACATATGTCCACCAATATCTAAAAAGAAACAATATTCAATGTCCAATCTGTACATTTAAAAATATCAACGAAGCCTCTTCTTGAAGATATGAAAAGATCACAGATCAGACACTACAACAAATCAGGCTTTATAGGACGCCGAATAGTGTCCTATCAGGTTATTTTATAGGACCTTTAACATAATAGGACCAATGAAATAAGTGTCACATATAAAGGAATTGTATAAACTGTAAAAGTTATTAGGACACTTGTAAGCATCCTAATAAATGCCAATATTATGAAACAAAAAATAGTCCCATAAAGCATTTTTTACGACTAAATTTGTGTCCTGGTAGACAAGTTAGTAGGACGATTTAATGTGTTTTATGATATGCTAACCTTCTATCACATACTGAGACGCGTTCATCCGTCCTAAAAAGTGTTTTCTTATGATGAAATTATGTGTTGCATTAACTCTTGTTTGTGTGCAAGAAAAAAGTCATGATACACATGAGCCTATTGGGACCAAATTTAGTGTCCTAACATAGATACAATATAAGAGGCTTTCTATTTTTAAAAAATGTTATTTTCAATACACTTTCATGAAATTATTGTAGGTCCTAAGAACAATTCCGATTGAACACTATATAAAACATAGCATATAAGAGATTAATGAGTCAAAACCGTAACACGTAAAAGCATTAAGAAGCTTTATATAGATAACAAAAGTTTTAACCCGAATAAGGTTAACATCTTCCATAATAGTCTTCCAAATTTTATTACATGGAAAGTGAACAATAAAAACTGAAGACGATAATATCACTCATCGTGGATCATGTTCACGCATCATCCTCACGCACCACCTACAATTATACAACCTACAAACATAAGATATTAAAATTTAATCACAACCCAATATGAAAACAAAGTTGCAGCATTAAATTTGTTACAGTTGCTAACTTGCTACAGAAAAAAAAGTTGCAGCTCAATTGATCCCATCACACGTAATAACAGTGTACTTAGTTTTAAATTGCGTGCGGCGATCTGTTGCGCTCGAGGTCCCAAAGACCGATGCGTGATGCGCAATGTGATTGCGAGCGCATCACGGACGCGCGGCGCTAGGTAATAAATAATAAATATTTCTACTTAAATTACTCAACAAGTGTGTGTTTTAACGTGACAGGTCAAAATATTTTAATTAAAAGCTCAGATATATTAAAGGTTTTACGGGCCTTTTTAATAAAAAGCCCAAAGTCTAACTTTATCAATATTAACCAAAAAGCCCAAATTTCACTGTTGCGATCCGTTGCGTCCATTGCGTTCGATGCGAGCAATACACTATTGCGATCTCATGTGTTCGCATTAGCCCGCATCCTGGAACAACCTCGCATCAGGTTTCGCGTTGCGTTTTTTCAAACGCATCACACGGATGCGTGATGCGCTCGCAACGATGCGCGCATTCTTAAACCAAGATAGTGTAATAGACTAATAGTGGTGTTAAAATGGCTAATATTAATAGATAAAAGGAAGACAACCTGATGAAAACACTCAGAACATGGAAATAGAATGAAAACACTCAAACCATGATAAAAATTTGTAAGAGTCTGATATTGTATGTTTTTAAGTCTGGCCACAATGATTTTTTGTTCTTATTTTCTTGAACTTTGTAGATAACAAGTGTATCACATTCATTAAAATACTATTGGAAGGATAGCCTAACTTTTGGAATGAAACAGTTTCGGAAATGAAACACTTATACAATTATATATGATTACCTTAACTTCTTCACGCACTATAGCGTAACTTCTTTTATCCGTGACTTGAACCATCTTCTTTTTTCCCATGTTTGCCTTATTTTTTCGCTCACTATCTGCATACAGTAGCACTTTTTATGCAAGCTCAAGTACAAGATCTTTAGGTACAGTGACAAATACATATGGATCAGTAGCAATTTATACATGCAGCAAATTATAAATATGCAAGCTCGAATAAAAGCTCAATCATACACAACCAACAACAGGATGTCATTTATACATATGCAATTTACATATGGATCAGTAGCAATCTATAAATGTGCAACCTCAAGTAAAAACTCAATCATACACCAACAACAAGATAATAAAATCTAGATTGGAGTTAAGATATGCACACAATAGCAATTCATATAGTAGAGAGTTTACTATATGAACTTTACTTTCTAATGTAAATATTTTATCAAATTATGTATAAAAAGATAGATCACTGTTTATAACTACGGTTAACAATTCTATATCTATATACATTTCATGTCTGATACAAACTTCTTAACCCTTAGAATGTCATACTTTAGTTTCCATTACAATAATTTATAAATTGTACAATAGCTCTTGGTTCAATTAAAAAGCTTTATTCTCATAATTCTTTTGTGTTGACTAAATATTTTTGTTACCATTGATCAAAAACCATGGTTAACAAGTCTTTAAGTGTGTAAACAGTTTAAGCTCATATAATTAAAATACTAATATTGCAAACTAACCACTATGTATATTTATATAAACAAAGGACAAAAAAAGCTGTAAGTCCTTAAGCTATAGTGACAAATACACATAAATCAGTAGCAATTTTTATATGCAGCAAATTGAACATATGCAAAGCATCAGTAATCAAAACAAGTACTAGTAGCAACAATATATCAATTTAACATACCTTTGATTTTTCCTTATTCCAAGTCTTGACAAGTTTCTTCCATTGACCCAGACGTACTCGTTTTGGCTTGAAATTTATTTGTTCACGATAAGACAAAGATGGATCATAATAGTCTTTCTTAACTCTCTAGTGCGAAGGCGAGCTCTCTTATCCTTCCTTTACGACATCGTCTGGAAATAAATCATATATTCATCAAACCATTACATATTTTCTTATTGCCCTAATTTAATTAATAAGCTTAGAGATATGACAAAGTTTAAGGCATCTACTTATCATTTACTCAATTGATCAATTAATTCAAATATCACAAAGATTCAAACAAAGTTAATCAAAGAACAAAAAGCTAGGGTTTCAATATTTCAAAAATTATCTTAGAGGTAAATGGAATCACTCCAATCAATAAACCCTTTCTATAAGCCTATAGGATTAATAAGTAAAGCTAAATATAAACCGCACCTGAGTGATGCACAATCTATACTAAAGCAACTAAACTAAAAGAGAGGTATACTCTACCTCCGTAACTAAGGATTTAGGATCAATATGTTTAGCCTTCTTTTTGTGAGAATGGTTATGTTGGTTCCAATCGTATTTAGAGATGATAGAGGAGAAACTAAGATCTGATATGGATGGTGAGAAGGGAAGAGAAAGGGTGCGAAACAAATTGGGGGAAAAATAGAGAGAAACTGATATCTAATAGTGCTTTGGGCTTTACAAAAGGGCGAGATGTATATCAAAATAAAATTTTAGGGGGAAAATGGAGGGAGGGTGCGAATTTTTTATTGTTTTACTAAAAAAATTGTTTTACAAACACTTCTTAACTCATGTAAAATACTTGTAGTAATGGTACGTTGATCAAATTTTTAATAATTAAAAATTTTCATCAATACATATGAGATTTATGATGATTAGTTCAATAAAATATTATAAAGTAAATGGGAATTTTTTTATTAGATTTAGAATGTAATCGACTCAATTATAATACATAATTTCACATGATGTTCTTTATGTTAACGTGTTATGGTGCCTGACATTTTTGTCAACTGGTCCACGCAAGGTTGAGTTTAGATCGTCACACAACTCAAATCACGTAAAGATTTTTCATTTTAAAATTTTCATGTAACTGCTATATGTTTGTATTCCCCAAATGTAATATGAACTTGTCAAGCTTGGCTTGACTATTGAATTAAAATATCAAAATTTCAATTGACTATGAAACTCAATGATCAAAACGTCACTTAAGCTCAACCGAGCTTTCATTTTCATTCTTGAAGTTGAGTTCAATGAATCAAATGACACTTTCAACCTAAATGGTTCGAAGTATGGTGAAGGTTTTCAAATAGAGTAAAAAACTAGTACCACAACGTAACTTTAGAATAAATCTACATATAAACATCATCTCGATGTCTACCGGAAAACCAAACAATATTCGATTTCTTTATTCAGTACCCTTTCCACGTTTGATAAACATAAAACCCAGTTCATCATCTTCATCATAAAACCCAGATTTTTCAACCTCATTTCCTTTCATCTTCATCGCTCTAACAGTATTTATTAGTAGTTTTTTGATTTGTTTATATTAGAACAAATGAAAATAATAAAGGACATTAGTCGACATGAAAAGCAATCAAACAAAATGATGCTAAATTGAAAAGAAAAACAAACCATTCTGCCAAGAATTGTATGAGTGTCAGTAAGAGCTTTATTAAGCACTGATGCATCCTTAAACGAAATGAATGCGAATCCCCGAGGATTACCAGTCATTTGATCATTCGCAATAACCAAACCCACAACCACTACAAGAATTTCATCATTTAGTGAAGATTTTGCATATCCCTCTTAAGTGGAAAAAATACAATATATTAATACAAAAGCTACCTGCTTGAATATCCCTTTTATATATATGCATGTTAAGATAAACAAAAAGGGTAAAATATAAAGGGTACTGTTGTACACTCGAGACGAGAGATCCAACAAGAACATAACACCAAAAAAGATCCCGACAATGAGGGGAATAAGCATGAAAATAGCACCAAGGGGGATCGTTTCATTAATATTAGTATTAGTGGAGATCATCAGAATGGTGGAGGGTTGAGGTTCGATGGTGGAGAGTTTTAGTGGTGGTGGTGTTTATGTGGTGGAGTTTCTTTCATGGTGTTGGGGATGATGGAGATAATGGTGTTGGTAAATGAGATTGTGAGTTAGATTAAAGAAAAAGACAAAAAAAGGGTAACAAGAAAAGTGAGTGAGGGACCAATGTGTAACTAATATTTTAGCAGAAATTACCATAAAACCCATCACTAACGGAGATACATAACGACAGTTCATCCTTTGGGACCAAGAACACACCAAAAATCAACTTCAAGGACCCGTTATTAGACTCCGCGAGACCAAACGGTAAAACGGGGTTGAGTACATGGACCAACAGTGTAATTTACACTTATTTATATCATTCCTTTCCAACCTCTGTTGCATCATACCAAACAAAATGCGTAAATGATAATTTCATTCCAACATGACAACCAAATAGGCCATTTAAACAGTAATGAATCATTCAATTACTATACTCATTCCATTACATCGTCTATTACATTAATTTTTTAGTCCATTACGTCTAACCAAACAAACCCCTTGTCTAGTGTTATGTGTTTTCCTCACCAACCTCGATGGAGGCATTTGTGAGATACGTGGTGGGTTCAAGCTTCGCTGGAGGCATTTGTGAGATATATTGTAAGATATGTGATGGGTTTGAGCTTCGCTGGAGGCATTTGTGAGATATATTGTGAGATACGTGGTATATGGTATGAAAAAATTGCCGTTCTTAATAAAAACTTTATATAACAGATTCGCAAAATAGTTTAATTTAGTGGTATTTTTGTTTTTATGACAAAGACATGTTTTCACTATAATTAAACTCGAGTTTGTAACCGTTTCCTTACATTTGCTCGTAAAAACTAATATCCCTATGTAATAATACGAAGATGAAATAATCGGAAACACCATAACCTCGAAATTAACCTAAATCAAGTTGTTGATCTTGAACTTGTAATTCTAACTTCTCAAGAATTACTAGCATAAAGGATTGTGTTGACATATGTTACTAGCTGATTTACGAGTCCAATGTTTATAGCACTGCAACTGCTACTATACATGTGTGATGTTTATGATTTTCTTACTGAGTTTGTCAAAGTCCAATGTTGACATATGTTACTAGCTGATTTGTGAGTCCAATGTTTATAACACCGCAACTGCTACTATACATGTGTGATGCTTATTACGGCAGTATGAAATGTTTAAAGATTATGGTAACCCTAAATCATTAATATGAGATGAACTTATATTTAACATTTACAGACTTTGACAAACTGACAACAATTATGGTTTCTTCTCTACAACTGTCCTACTTTTATTGGGGTTGGTTATATACATCAATGTTTGTAACTGTGTTATGTTTCTTAAGCGAATAACTAGTTTCCAACAATAAACAAAGTCCCGGTTTTAGAATTCCGAATATGCATACGCTAAAACACTAATTATCAATCACAACAATTTGACGTCTATCAAAAACCATCTACGCAACAAGATAAATCTTTCTCGCTTAATTTTCTGGTCAACGTAGCATAGTTTGTTCCTACACTAAGTATATTACTTATGGTTAAATCGGATGTTCATAGTAATGTTTGTATATGAAAATAGACATTTTCATAACTGAAAATAATGTTTAATAGCTCTAAGGACTTGCTTAAACATTTGACTTTATTCAAAATCACCCAAGGTTGCTGACGATAACCACCTTAAATGGTTAAGAAAAAATTTTCACCTCATAGCTATGTTTATCTAATTTTTTCGAAAATTATAGGATTTGAAACAAAATGATTTTTTGCAAAATCATATGATTCTCTATCGGCTCTATGTAGCTCCTCCATCTTTGACAGACAAAGAATCTTGTAAATAACAAACACCCTTTATGAGTAACACTGGTAACTTGTTCTCTATGACAGGATGACCGATAACCAAACATCAAACAATTCAGGATCATTTTCTACAATCTACGAAAACTGCCTTAAACATAGTCGTAGTACACATTAACTTCTTCCTATACTTTGACTCTACTCGATAAAATAAATACCAAAACGAAAAAACATATGTATACAACAACAACGACTATAAGTCAACCCTAAACTGCCAATTCTTGCAAATGCTCGAGAAAAACTTGCAAGCTCAAATCATCAGTCATTATAACCGCAGACCCATAAACATAACCCGACTTATGTGTAGTTGAAGGGTTCAACTTTGCTAAAAGAAACCTAGCCTGACTACTATGTTGCTCGCATTTCACCAGTTTTGGAACAAGTATCCTTTAAGCCACTAGCTGCTCTGCTTCGATTGCTGGTGCTTCCAACAACTTCCTAAAACATTCATGGTTTGGGTCCCTATCGTAACCCATTTTCTTCCATTGAGATGTTTTTGACCCGTAGTGAATAACAATATAAAAATAGGAATCAAATAGCAGAATTACATCTGGAGACAACGAGCAAACATCTAAAAGAACAGGAATAGGTGGCCCGTCAAATGAATATCGGAAAAGAGTTGGTAGAATCATTATTAATGACCCCACGACCCCTTCACGGTTTAACATCAGCTGGAAAAAGAAAACTGCCTCAAACGTAGTCATAGTACACATTAACTTCTTCCTATACTTTGATTCTACTCGATAAAATAAATACTAAAATGAAAAAAACATTTCTATACAACAACAACGACTATAAGTCAACCCTGAACTGCCAATTCTTGCAAATGCTCGAGAAAAACTTGCAAGCTCACATCATCAGTCATTCTAACCTCAGACCCATCAACATAACTCGACTTATGTGTAGCCGAAGGGTTCAACTTTGCTAAAAGAAACCTAGCCTGCCTAATATGCTGCTCGCACTTCACTAGTTTTGGAATAGGTATCCTTTGAGACACTAGCTGCTCTGCTTCGATTGCTGGTGCTTCTAACAACTTTCTAAAACATTCATGGTTTGGGTCCCTATCATAACCAATTTTCTTCCATTGAGATGTTTTTGACCCGTAGTGAATAACAAAAAAAAATAGGAATCAAATAGCAGAATTACATCTGGAGACAACGAGCAAACATCTAAAAGAACAGGAATAGGTGGCCCGTCAAATGAATATTAGAAAAGAGTTGGTTGAATCATAATTAATGACCCTACGACCCCTTCACGGTTTAACATCAGCTGGAAAAATGTCGTTTCGTCAGGACTGCTGTTGAACACATCAATAAACAGAGACCTTCGTAAGTGATACATGAATTGAGGGTAAAGTGAGAAATTAGTAGAAAGACAAAAAGATGACGGATCTTCATGAATATAGTCCCCAAACTTTGATGTGAAACTAATTAGTTCCTTTTCGAGCCATCTGACCACCTCTCTAGGGAAATTTTTTGGAGTTTCATGAACCGCGAGTCTAGCCATGACTGCGGCTGCGGTTTCTTGATCAAACGCTGCGGTAATTTATTGTGCACCAGCACTAACCCACCTTCTCGCTGCAGACATTATGCAAAATGCAGTCCCTGGCTGTGATTTATTTTCTTCACACTTGAAAAAAGAATGTGATGCAGGTCTTGTCAGTTATCAAGAGATTGTTTTATGGTGAACAAAGTATTTGGAAGGAACTACTAAATGTTATCACAAGCTATTGCCAGCCATCACCTATACGTAATTTAGATAAAAGTTTATTTAATTCATAAAAAATACAAAAATTATCAAAAAAATATTTTGCTTTTTTAGAAAATTTTCTTTTATCATCTAGTTTGTAGGAAAAATATAAAATTTTTCGTAGGGTCATTTTTACAACTTTTTGTCTTTTAAAGAACGGGTCCGGGTACGGGATTTTGTTTTGACTCGTTTTTGGGTCAAACGAACTCCGTTTTCGGTCTAGTCTTTTTCATTCTTCGTTATTTGATCCCTAGAGTAGTTTAGAAGCAAAAATTTCTTCGTAGGGTTATTTTTAAAGTTTTTAGGTTTTCCCCCTTTTGTTCGGGATTCGGGCTCTCGTTTTCTAGTTTATTTTCATAATTTCTAGGTTTTTCTTAAACGTTTTAGTCGTTTATTATCTAATTTGACTTTTTCAACTTCCCAAACCAATTCCTTATTTCAAACTCAAATCTTCGATCGTATCGACTTACCAGTCCAGCCTCGTTGGGGATAAACGACCCGGGAAAGCTCTATACTACTTCTCGGTTTCATTGATTGCTGGTTTTTACACTTATTTATATATTTTATATTTTACTATATATTATATATATTTACGGTGTGAATCCGGCCAGTCAAAACCACAAGGACATTTTGTGTAGCTTACCCTTTTTTTATCCACTCTATTGTAGCCTACAAGCTAAAATAGGAAAAGCACTTGGAGCCACAGTTTGTGTGGTGATGTATTGACGTGGTAAGTAAACTTCGAATTTCATAGACCACCCCGTGATACTTAAAGTCATGTAAAATACTTAGAGTCGGGTAAAAAGAATCACTGGCATCCCACTTTCTAAATATATGGCTGAAGTGGATCGAATTGAATTTTACAAAATCCAACCTCAACTAAAACCTGAAATAAGCACAAGAAAACCAACTTAACAACAATATACATAAAAAGAAAACCAAGAGAAAAAAATTAAAGTTATGGGGAGAGCAATCTGCACTAAATAATGATATGCCGTGCTGCAAGCATCTGCACAAAGCAGCAGAAACTACAGAAGAATACCATAGTGCTTCAAGCATATATATACAAAGAAAATCAATACTGGTAGTAAGATCAATTTAAAAAAAGTATAAGAAAACCACCAGCTGCATAACTAGATTAATAAGTATTTACCTTTATTACTAATATAACCGGTCACTTTTCTAGTTGACTTTCTATACCATTATTGACTTTTCCTTAATCCACAGTCTTTACATTTATGAAAGCAATAAACGAAGTTTGCTATCTATATCTTCCAAGGTTATTACAATAAGCTCCCCTTTTTGTCTCTCTCATATACCATATGCTCACTAGCCATCCCTGCTGCTACTATTTGATCTTCTCCCTGGATGATAACCGGTTTCACATCTTGGTTGGGTTCTGGTTCCATGTCGATAAGTTCTTTCACGGACTGTTGTTCTTTCATATGATCATAACAGGTGCATACCTCATACTGTTTCAGACCACCATAAAGTACATATATCAACCTTCATAATAAAAACTTTTTAGGACAATATACAAGCTAGATTTGATGATTAACATGTTCAAGTTCACAAAGGAAGAAGATGATCATTGAGAATCCTTTAAAAATCAAAGTTCCATTTTCATCTAAGATGGTAATGTTGTCTCTTAGAAGGTTCTATACTTTTTACCCCTATTTAAATAATAGGTTAAGCATTCTCTAAAAGGTTCTCATCGTACTAAAATAACCTATTAGTAAATTCGTAAGTTGAGAGTTGAGAGAAAAATAAGAGCATATAACGCCCAAATTTTTATGTATAAATAGGTTATAGTTGTTTAATTGTTTTTAAGGGTGGAACTTTCTAATGTTTTGATTTTTATTACAATGTTAAAAATGCCAAGATACGTTTTAGAATTCTTATTTTTTTATACGATGCTTCGCATAAGTAAAAATTCAATTTTCCCCCCAAAACAAGCCCAGTGGAATGCAGCAGTATGAATGTCTCTAAGGAGATATAATCTCTTCCATAATTAGCCTTCATAATTGTAGAAATTAGTGGTTGCTTGACCAATTTAAACGTGGTCATTAAATGTGATTATAACTTGCCATTTGCATAGGTCAAAGTTGTAACAAGTTAATTAAATTCATTCCAGCGTGTTATTCCTTTAGTGCCATGAACTTTATCAGCTAGCCCACTGAGGAGCATACCTGCTGAAGGTTCAAACTAAAGCCACCCACTGATGAGTTAATCCGCTATGGATACATCCTCTGATAGATTACTCTCTGATGGTATCCTTTAGCTTACTACTTATGAAGTACAGCGCTAAAGCCATGTGATGAATATCATTTAGTGAGTGAACTCACTCAACTTCATCATCAACATGAATTCCTTTTACCACTATCAGAGTTAGGGTGTTCAGTGACCTATGGGAGTACACTCCGTACCTCCAGTCCCATTACGTGGCATGATGAACCCACAATTGAACTAAAATTCCAACAATCCTCCCCAATTTAGTACAATTTATTTGCATGAAAATTTAACATTTAAACAAAACAAGTGCATAAACTAAAATGTCCTGATGATTAAATTTCCATCTTAGTAAATTACCGTTCAAATATTCAAGAATCAGGATGTCTAATAATTGAACCCTTCAACCCATTTGAATACCTGAAAATAAAATGTTGTATATCCAATCTAATTCATAAATGTTGTAAGAACCAAAGTCAATGCTCTCTGAAGCGGCAAAACCTCAATATTTACATAGGTGGTTCCTCTTTATTCATACTCTTGCTAAACACTTTTTCAAAGAAATTAACCATTGAGAAGTAAAGACTTCATCCTCCTTTTCAGCAGGTTCCAAGCACATCCTCGAACTTATATGTAAATACATGTGCCTCAGTCTTTACATTCATGAAAGCAATAAACGAAGTTTGCTATCTATATCTTCCAAGAGTATCACAATAATCATAGACGACGTCAGTTATCTCTATTTCTTCGAAGGTTTTTACAATAAGCTCCCTTTTATGTCTTTATCATATACCATGCTCAATAGCCATCCCTCCTGCTACTACTTGATCTTCTCCCTGGGTGATAACCGGTTTCACAGCTTGGTTGGGTTCTGGTTCCACATCGATAAGTTCTTTCACGGACTGTTGTTCTTTCATATGATCATAACATGTGCATACCTCATCCTGTTTTAGGCCAGCATAAAGTACATATATCAACCTTCATAATAAAAACTTTTTGGGACAATATACAAGCTAGAAAGAAACAAGGATATTATAACAAGTACAAACTTCATCTTGTTTTAGGCGATTATAGTTTATCAAATTTCACAATAGAAGCTATTTGGGACGATAAAAGAAAGAAGCAAGGTTATTACAGAGTACACCCCAATATCCCATTTCATCTCGTATGATAAAGATTGTGTAAATTATCAAAGCGTTCCTCTCAGCGACATAAACAATGCAAGTTTGAGTGAGACTGTTAAATTAAAAGGGAGATTATTATGTACTCACAAGTTCAAAAGGATTATCAAGCCATGCATCATTTAGCTTGATTGCCAAAGCTTGAGGACTCATACTTGGATCCATGAGTAAAAGAATGACTACCATTGCTATGTTATCGTTCCATTATGCTCATGTCTACACAAGTACAATGAACCATATAAACATTAGAGTCTACAAGACCACAAATTATCATAAATGAAAAACAAGTGAGTGAGCGTTCATGACTTGCCTCTTACAGCAAGAATAAGTGTAACACCCCCAAAAATCACAACGCAGCGGAATACCACATGGGGTGCTACTTCATAATACACAGCGCTAGATACAAGAGAACGACCTCTAAATGTGTCGTTTGTAAAACAATCTCGTTGATTTTCTGAAATCAAAATAATAGTTGTCCCATAATTGCATCACCATGAAAAACTTGAATGTAAAGACTCCATTGCACATCAAATAATCCAAGCATCTATATCACCTGAGAAAAACATGCTTAAAGAGGTCAACATAAAGTTGGTGAATTCATAGGTTTATATAAATGTATAATCCAGGACCGCAAGACTTTCCCTGTGGACATGCATCCCATGCAACCATCACAGAATGTAATTATGTTTACCTAAGCTCATGACACCGAAGCTCGACATATATGAATACAATACATAAATATTGCCTACATTGCCCGTGATGATGTTCAACCTGTAACATCCAACATCCGACATGCTATAACGTTCGTTCCCAGTGATAGCTAGTCACCCGAACGGGGAGGTCAATCCCAAATAGATCTATTTATAACACTCGCGCTTCCAAACCAGAAATTAACAGTTCATGATTCATGGGCATTGTGGGTTCTCGCTACTTAGGCAAACACATAATCATGATAAAATTGTATACACTTGCATCCAATTTGTAAAACAACATCATGTATCTCAACCAAAAACTTGTAAATCAATAATTGTAAAACATGGGGCTATGAACTCACCTTGATCAACGATCAAGATCAAATAAACCGAATAAATCACAACGAAGCAGCAACGATCTCGACCACGACCTATAATTATGTCGTTCGATTACAATACACGTATTAAATACGATCAACGATGTGTACATTGTAACGACGAAATCATACATATTTTAATATGTATACATACATATATACATGTGATGAGAAATCCACTTGCGCCTCTTTAAACCTTAACCCTTAGTATATATATGAATATATACGTATAGTAAGCTATTTTGCCTGACCAAGTCATTAAGCTCATAAGTCGAATATTTTTACCGAAAGATTACTATTTTAGACTGTCGTTTTTAGATACCCGAACAGTGGTCTCTAAAATATAAATTAATTGAAATAATAGATCAACCGGCCTTTAGTTTTGACCCGCTATGTCTTAATTTTAAGACTGACAATCCTCACGGCAAAGTAAAACGTCATTACGAACAACTTTCGTGTTTCGCCGAAAGGCCGAAATGGACTCGAAAGTGCTCAAATCCTATAATTAATAAACCTGATTTAATATATATTAAAAATAACCTATACTTTTCTAACAAGAGGGGTTATAACCATGGTAAAGATAGGATAAGAATCATCCGTTCTCAAAAAGTGATTGATGATCCTTCTAGATCAGTCTCCACAAGAAAGCAACTTAAGATGGCGCTATGATGTTTTACTTTCGATGGCCCCGCCCCCCCGCCCCCACCCCCACCCCCCCCCCCCCCTTCCTCACTTCTGTTGAACCAAATACTATTAAAGAAGCAATGATTGTATCCTCCTAGATTGAAGCTATACATGAATAAATACATGAATTCGATCAACTGCAAGTTTGGGAATTAGTACCTTGCCCAGATTTTGTAATGTTGATTAAACTGAAGTGGATCTTCAAAGTCAATAAAGACGAACTTGGAGGTGTACTCAAAAAAAGGCTCGATTGGTTTCTAAAGGATATCATCAAGAGGAGGGGATTGATTTTGAGGAATCGTTTGCACTAGTTGCTAGAATAGAGTCCATTCGTATCTTCATTGCAAATGCTGCCAACAAGAACATGACAATCTATCAGATGGATGTCAAAACTGCTTTCTTGAACGGCGAGCTTCGCGAAGTGGTCTATGTTAGTCAATCAGAAGGATTTACAGATCAAGACAACCTAAATCAAATGTACATGCTCAAAAAGGCACTTTATAGTCTTAAACAGGCTTCACGCGTGTGGTATGACATGTTGTCCAGTTTTCTACTATCACAAGAATTCTCCAAAGGTGCAGTTGATCCAACACTATTCACCAGAAAAGCAGGCTGTGACATCCTATGGGTACAAATTTATGTCGATGATATAATATTTGCTTCTACTGATCCTGCTAAGTATGATGAATTTGCTAAAATAATGACTTCCAAATTTAAGATGCCGATGATGGACAAAATGTCTTTCTTTCTTAGACTTCAAATTTTCCAAAGTCCTAGAGGAATCTTTATAAACTAGTCTAACTATGATCTTGAAATAATAAATAAATATGATATCAATCATGGATCATGTAACACCCTATGAGGGGACAAAAGTAAACTGGATGAAGATCTTACAAAGAAACCAGTAGTCCTACACATTACCGAGGTATGAATTGGTTTCCCTTATGTATCTACAACTACAGACCAGATCTTGTATTTGCATTGCATGTGTGCCCGGTATTAAGGCAAAGCCTACCAAAAGTACCTAATATGCAATTAAGAGGATCATTCTGATACCTGAAAGGAACCATGAAATGGGTCATTGGGTATTTAAAAGCTTTATGCATAACTCTAACGGTATTGCAGATGCAGACCATGCCGGGTGTCAAGATACTAGACGTAGCACATCTGGAAGTGCATAATTCTTATGGATAAACTTGTCAGCTGGTCATCCAAGAAGCAAAAGAGCACTGCTATCTCTAGTACAGAGGCTGAATATATTGCTTTATCTGGGTGTTGTGCTCAAATCCTATGGATGAGATCACAACTAACAGATTATGGGCTTAAATTTAATAAAAGTCCTCTGTACTATGATAACAAGAGTGCAATCGCTTTATGCTGCAACAATGTTCAACACTCGAGATCCAAACATATAGATGTGAGATACCACTTTATTAAGGAGCAAATGGAAAATGAAGTGGTGGAACTCTACTTCGTTAGAATAGAATATCAACTAGCAGCATCTTTACCAAAGCTTTGTCTCGAGAAAGATTTAACTTCTCAATCGACAAGCTTGGAATGAAGAGCATGTCTCTCGAAACTCTGAAACGTCTGGCAGAAGAAGAGGAAGAGTAATGGTGGTAACTCTTCATATATCCTATGTACTATATGTAAATAAGAAAATATAAAAACACAAAAACATTTTTCATTTTTTATATAAAATTTTTACAAACCGAAAATACAAAATTATAAAACCCAAAAATCAAATAGAAAAATATAAAATCAGAAAAATTAAAAAATATGTTCTCTTAACATGTCTTCTGGAATCGATAATATTTACGACCTTAGAAATGTCATTCAACAAGCCCTAAGACAATGATGTGTTTCAGATAGTGTTTATAAGTTTATAAAGTAAAGATATCACAAGTTACAAATCCTTCGACCTTTAAGTGTAACTAGTGATTATATCGATTAATAACAACAAATCTTTTCGACCCTTATAAGTTATTATAACCGATATGAATTGTGAAATGATAGAACACATATATAAAAGAACCCTTTCGGCCTATATTCTTATATCAAATATGTTTTACCAATTTAATAAATAAGTATCCAAACATTCTATATCCAAGATCACATAATGCCCAAATATACACAAGATGACTACTCTATAATCAAACAAGTAACAAAACACATAACATTCATCATGAATTCAGTAAAAATCATATTTAAAAGATAAACAAGATTTATACCAACTTTAAGAGTAAATATTTGATGATTTCACAAGTTTTCCCAATGAAAACTATATTATATTCAAACTAAACCCGGAAACTATGAACGATTCTGTCACAATCGCTTATAGATTCGAATTACACTTCAATGCTACTTCCTTGGATAGATTAAAATCTGGTAATAGTTGAAAGAACAAACAAGCATGTTCAACCAAATTCCCCAAGAATACTTTTTTGGGTTTTTTTTTTTTTTTTTTTTACTTCAAACTCTAATTCTACTTGTTGATAGGATTGTAGATGATTTAGTTTATTGGAAATGGATAAATGAGGTTTTGAGACTGTGGTAGTTTACGAAAATTGATGGTGGATAGTGGTGGTAGTCCGATGTGTGATGATGGTTTGAAGGGGTAATATTGGGATTCCTTGTTTGTCAAGCCAGATCATCCATTCTCCCTCTCAACGTAGTTGTAGATTAGAAGAATGTGTGTTGTGGTGTGTGGTTTTACCCTGAGTTCAATAGGTGTTTAATAGGCTCTTAGATCATTCTAGAACCAAGTTTGGGGTGTATGTGGCCGTATTTGGAAGCCAAATTCATGATTTATTGCTAGGCAGACCTGAAATTTGTACCGCACTTATTAATAAGTACCGTCGTAATTTGCTAACGGGGGAAAAGTATTCCGCACTTAAATTGAAAGTAACGGCGTTACTTGAGACAATTTCAGCCTTGTGACCAAAAATCAAAGTTGTATAGAATACATTCCAGGTCGCGTAGGCCGCCAGAATCGTGGGACAATTATTGAGTTCGAATGCACAACTTATGGCCAAAACAGTGGACATGTGTCGGGAGATCTTTATCTTGAGTTTCTTTCTTCGTTTAAGCTTTTAAATTCTTCCTGTAATTCTTCCGATTTCTTCCATGTGACAACGGCCATCAACCTATAATAGAAAATTAACTCAGATTAAATATTGAAATTCTATATAATTAACCAATAAATACACACAAAAGCATAAATAACGCATGTAGAAATATGTATAAATTGAGTGTTATCAAATCCTCCTACACTTAAACTTTGCTTGCCCTCAAGCAAATATAAGAAATTTAAAAATAAAATTCATACATGACAAGACAAGGAAATTTGTATATATTTTTTATTATTATTATTTTATTTAAAAAAAAATTATTAAGTGTGAAAATATCAAAAATATTTTTGGTTTTTTAATAAATAAGTGCAAAAGCCCCCCCCCCCCCCCCAACACTTAAGGGTTTGCATGTCATCAGGCAAAAATAAGGAAAATAAGCTTAACAAAATAAAATTAGAATTATGAAAAATATTTTCAAAATTTTAATATGTGAAAACAGATATGTTTGACAATACCTAATGATTTTTAAGTTGTAATAACATGACTAATCACCTCACGAATAAGGAAAAGTATGATTCCCTCAGACACTCGTATAGCATTGTAATAGAGGGTAAAAGGGAAATCACACTCAATTGCTCAGACATGATTCATTTCATACCATAAGCTTGTACAAGAAAAAAAACTGCACCGCATGGGTAAAGCAACAGGTATTAATCTCAAAAAGAGGAGGACCATTTATTGCGGGTTGTAACGTTAGGCTAAGGGTTAATAAGGGTATGGATAAGGCATGAGAAATATATACTGAAAATGGTTTATATAATATACATGTCGACAAGTCCAAGAAACCCATGTATCTAGTTACGACAATCCACAAACCCGTGAAGTTATCGAACCTCTCATCAATATATACGGCACATATCATAATATAACAATCTAACTCTTATTCATCACTTTTTTTTCTTTTTTTCTCTGTTTTTTTAATCAACCTTCAACACAAAACAACTAATAAATTCCACCAACTTATTATAAAGTAACACCACAAAAAAAACAAATCCAACAAAGAAAGTTTCGGACCTTCGAATCAAATCGTTGAACTTGTGCAAAGCCCTCATAACAAAGCACAGCAACCTAAGAGCAAAAAACAACCAAACATACCGAGAGCAACTAGCAATCAACCATAGGGACTTTCACCAGGGATAAGGTTAGGCTAAATGTTATATATTTTTGTATTTTTTTTAATTTTTAGTGATAGAAAAATGAATAGAATGGCTGTAAGGTTAAACAGGGGTATCTAGCACTAAAGATGAGTGCTACATAAATGGTTTTTATTTTGGTGGCTTAGCTTAATCAGAGGGAGGGGGGGGGGGGGGGGGGGGGGGGGGGGGGGGGGGGGGGGGGGGGGGGGGGGGGGGGGGGGGGGGGGGGGGGGGTTGGGGGTGGGTGGGGGTGGGGGTGGGTTTGGGTGTTTGGAGTGGGGGGTGTTGGTGGGGTGGGGTGTTTGGGTATTGTTTATAAGGTTGTGGATTTAAAATAGGAGAGATAGAAATTGTTCATGTATATTCTTTTAGTTAATTACACTGATTAGCTAACCACCCAAATAAAACCATTTTGTAGCACTCATCTTTAGTGCTAGATACCCCTAGTTTAACCTCTCAGCCATTATATTCATTTTTCTCATCCACTAAAATTAAAAAATACAAAAATATATAACATTTAGCCTAAACTTATCCCTGGTTGAAAGTCCCTATGGTTGATTGCTAGTTGCTCGGTATGATTGGTTGATTTTTGCTTATAGTTTGCTCGCGCTTTGTTATGAGGGTTGCACCATTTCAACGAAGTCGAAGGTCCGAAACTTTGTTTTTTGTATTTTTTGTGGTGTACACTTATATTAAGTATGGAGGAATTATTAGTTGTGTGAAGGGTTGATTAAAAAAAAGAAGAAAAAAAGAAAAACAAGTGATGAATAAAAGTTAGATTATTATATTATGATACGTGCCGTATATATTGATGAGAGGTTCGATAACTTCACGGGTTTGTGGATTGTCGTAACTAGGAACATGGGTTTCTTGGACTTGTCGACATGTATATTATATAACCATTTCCAGTATATATTTCTCATGCCTTATCCATACCCTTATTAACCCTTAGCCTAAAGTTACAACCCGAATAAAAGTCCTCTTTTGATATTTATACCTGGTGCTTACCCCATGTCGGTGCAGTTTTGTTTTTTGTACAAGCCTATGGTATGAAATGAATCATGTCTGAGCAATTGAGTGTGATTTCCCTTTTACCCTCTATTACATCATATACGAGTGTCTGAGGGAATCATACTTTTCCTTATTCGTGAGGTGATTAGTCATGTTATTACAACTTAAAAATCATTAGGTATTGTCAAACATATCTGTTTTCACATATTAAAATTTTGAAAATATTTTTCAATTTTATTTTTGTTTTGTAAAGCTTATTTTTTTTCTTATTTTATTGAGGACAAGCAAACCTTTAAGTGTGTGTGTGGGGGGGGGGGTTGTGTCTTTTGCGCTATTTATTTAAAAAAACCAAATTATTTTTCGACACTTTCTCACTTAACAAGAAATTTAAAAATAAAAAAAAATAAAAAATATATATAAAAATTTCCTTGTCTTGTCATGTATGAATTTTATTTTTAAATTTCTTAGATTTGCTTGAGGGCAAGCAAAGTTTAAGTGTGGGAGGATTTGATAACGCTCATTTTATACATATTTCTACATGCGTTATCTATGCTTTTGTGTGTATTTATTGGTTAATTATAAGAACTTTCGATATTTAATCGAGTATATTTTCTATTATAGGTTCATGGTCGTGTCGTGGAAGAAAACGGAAGAATACACGAAGAATTTAAGCTTAAACGAAGAAAGAACTCAAGATAAAGATCTCCTGACACATGTCCACTGATTTGGCCATAAGTTGAGCATACGAACTCGAATTGACGCGATTCTGGCGGCCACGCGACCTGGAAAGAATTCTATACAACTTTGATTTTTGGTCCAAGAGCTGAAATTGTCTCAAGTACGCCGTACTTTCAAATAAGTGCGGCATACTTTTCCCCCGTCAGCAAAGTACGACGTACTTCTAAATAAGTGCGGCACACTTTCAGTCTGCAGCAATAAATTCATGAATTTGGCTCCAAAATGGCCACATACACCCCCAACTTGGTTCTAGAATGATCTAAATCGCCTATAAATACCCCTAGAACTCCAGGGTAAACACACACCAACACACAATTCATTCTAACTCTACAACAACTTAGAGAGGGAGAAATTGGTGATCTTGGCTTGACAAACCAAGGATCCAAATACTCCTTCAAACCATCATCACCACCATCGACTACCACCACTATCCACCATCAATTTCCATAAACCTACCACCATTCTCAAACCTCATTTATCCATTTCCAATAACACAAAATCATCTACAATCCTCTCAACAAGTAGAATTAGAGTTTGAAAGTATTCTTGGGGAATTTGGTTTAACTTGCTTGTAGTTCATCAACAATTCCAGATTTTAATCCATCCAAGGAAGTAGCATTGAAGTGTAATTCAAATCTATAAGCGATTGTGACAGAATTGTTCATAGTTTCCGGGTTTACTTTGAATATAATATAGTTTTCGTTGGGAAAACTTGTGAAATCATCAAATATTTTCTCTTGAAGTTGGTATAAATCTTGTTTATCTTTTAAATATGATCTTTACTGAATTCATGATGAATTTTATGTGTTTTGTTACTTGTTTGATTATAGAGTAGTCATCTTGTGTATATTTAGGCATTATGTGATCTTGGATATGGAATGTTTGGATACTTATTTATTAAATTGGTAAAACATATTTGATATAAGAATATAGGCCGAAATGGTTCTTTTATATATGTGTTCTATCATTTCACAATTCATATCGATTATAATAACTTATAAGGGTCGAAAAGATTTGTTGTTATTAATCGATATAATCACTAGTTACACTTAAAGGCTGAAGGATTTGTAACTTGTGATATCTTTACTTTATAAACTTATAAACACTATCCGAAACACATCATTGTCTTAGGGCTTGTTGAATGACATTTCTAAGGTCGTAAATATTATCGATTCCAGAAGACATGTCAAGAGAACATATTTTTTAATTTTTCTGATTTTATATTTTTCTATTTGATTTTTGGGTTTTATATTTTTGTATTTTCGGTTTGTAAAAATTTTATATAAAAAATGAAAAATCTTTTTGTGTTTTTATATTTTCTTATTTACATATAGTACATAGGATATATGAAGAGTTACCACCATTAGTCTTCCTCTTCTTCTGCCAGACGTTTCAGAGTTTCGAGAGACATGCTCTTCATTCCAAGCTTGTCGATTAAGAAGTTAAATCTTTCTCGAGGCAAAGCTTTGGTAAAAATGTCTGCTAGCTGATATTCTGTTCTAACGAAGTAGAGTTCCACCACTTCTTTTTCCACTTGCTCTTTAATAAAGTGGTATCTCACATCTATATGTTTAGATCTCGAGTGTTGAACATTGTTGCAGCATAAAGCGATTGCACTCTTGTTATCATAGTACAGAGGAATTTTATTAAATTTAAGCCCATAATCTGTTAGTTGTGATCACATCCATAGAATTTGAGCATAACACCTAGATAAAGCAATATATTCAGCCTCTGTACTAGAGATAGCAGTGCTCTTTTGCTTCTTGGATGACCAGCTGACAAGTTTATCCCTAAGAATTATGCACTTCCAGATGTGCTACGTCTAGTATCTTGACACCCGGCGTGGTCTGCATCTGCATATGCTGTTAGAGTAATGCATAAATCTTTTAAATACCAAAGACCCATATCACTGGTTCCTTTCAGGTATCGAAAGATCCTCTTAACTGCATATAAGTACTTTTCGGTAGGCTTTGCCTAATACCGGGTACACATGCAAATGCAAATACAAGGTCTGGTCTGCTGGATGTATGATACATAAGGGAACCAATCATATCACGGTAATGTGTAGGATCTACTGGTTTCCCTTGTAGATCTTCGTCCAGTTTACTTTTGTCCATCATAGGGGTGTCAACATGATCACTAGATTGCATATCATATTTCTTTATTATTTCAAGAGCATAGTTAGACTAGTTTATAAAGATGCCTCTGGAACTTTGGAAAATTTTCTAAGAAAGAAAGACATTTTGCCCATCATCGGCATCTTAAATTTGGAAGTCATTATTTTAGCAAATTCATCATACTTAGCAGGATCAGTAGAAGCAAATATTATATCATCGACATAAATTTGTACCAATAGGATGTCACAGCCTGCTTTTCTGGTGAATAGTGTTGGATCAACTGCACCTTTGAAGAATTCTTGTGATAGTAGAAAACTAGACAACATGTCATACCACACACGTGTAGCCTGTTTAAGACTATAAAGTGCCTTTTTGAGCATGTACACGTGATTTGGGTTGTCTTGATCTGTAAATCCTTCTGATTGACTAACATAGACCACTTCGCGAAGCTCGCCGTTTAAGAAAGCAGTTTTGACATCCATCTGATAGATTGTCATGTTCTTGTTGGTAGCATTTGCAATAAAGATACGAATGGACTCCATTCTAGCAACTAGTGCAAACGATTCCTCGAAATCAATCCCC
>BQNB010061516.1:3512-31994 GCA_026074375.1 Tanacetum coccineum | reverse complement strand
TCTGAAATACCAAACACTGCTATACCAAACACTCCATTAAAGACACAAGAGCCATTTTAGAATTCAAATTGTAAAACCCTGAGTGAAATAATCCAAAGATCCAAACACCCCTTTAATTATTATGACCAACCTGCACTTCAGGATTTTGAACATTCTTGAACTTAACATTCCATTCATTGGCTACCCTGTCCACAAAGACACTTTTAATAACCTTGATACTTGCAAGCCTGAACCTGATATTTTCCAAGATTGATTCAAGAAGATTATTCGCCGGCCTTTTCTTACTTGTAAACAGTCTTCTATTTCTTTCTTGCCACACAAAGTATACAGCAGCACCAAATAAAATTCTGCATAATAATAACTTTTGATACTTCCCCTATTATAAATCTACTAGCCAAAACAATTCACAAAGGCGAGTAGTCCAATCATTAGGCAGAGCATTTTCATGAATTATGAGCTTCAATAAGTCCCATATCTTTCCAGAGTTAGGGAAATTGAAGAAAAGATAAGCATGAGACTCCATACATACATTGCATAAAGAACATCTCATTTTATAGCCATTATTCCACAACACCATTCTATCCTGAGTCTGAAGTCTTCCTTGAATGGCTAGCCAAACTGTTAGCCTCAATTTATTGAGTCGAACAAGGAAGCTCGGTCACTCTACGATGGAGCTTCGGTCTTTAATTTGTTAATGTTGTAACAGGATAATATCGGGAATCGGGCTCGATAGTTAATCTAATATTGTATATGTTTTGGGTTTAATCCCAAGCAAAACCCGAGCCCGGGTCCTAGTTAAATATCCCACGCGTCGTAGGGATATATATATATATTTAGATATTTTCTTTTCAGAAAATATCTCATATATATATAGATATTTTCTTTTAGAAAATATCTAATTTTTCATAATATCAAAAATATTTTTTTCTTATTCTCTCTCAACTCTCTCTCTTCTCTCTCTCTCTAATTTCGACTCTCTCTCCTTCTCTTTTCTTGATTCGTGTTTCGTGTTATGAAGTGAAGTATAAATCGGGAACCTACAATTGGTATCAATTGTTAGCCTCAATTTTATTGAGTCAATAAAGGAAGCTCGTTCCCGTGTTCAAGACCTCACTTCGGGGGAGATTGTTAGCCTCAATTTTATTGAGTCAATAAAGGAAGCTCGTTCCCGTGTTCAAGACCTCACTTCGGGGGAGATTGTTAGCCTCAATTTATTGAGTCGAACAAGGAAGCTCGGTCACTCTACGATGGAGCTTCGGTCTTTAATTAGTTAATGTTGTAATAGTATAATATCGGGAATCGGGCTTCCTAGTTAAATATCCCACGCATCGTAGGGATATATATATATATTTACGAATATTTTCTTTTCAGAAAATTATCTTTCAAATTAATATATATAGATATTTTTTCTTTTAGAAAAAATCTAATTTTTCATAATATCAAAAATATTTTTTTCTTATTCTCTCTCAACTCTCTCTCTTCTCTCTCTCTCTAATTTCGACTCTCTCTCCTTCTCTTTTCTTGATTCGTGTTTCGTGTTATGAAGTGAAGTATAAATCGGGAACCTACAATTGGTATCAATTGTTAGCCTCAATTTTATTGAGTCAATAAAGGAAGCTCGTTCCCGTGTTCAAGGGACCTCACTTCGGGGGGAGAATGTTAGCCTCTATTTATTGGTCGAACAAGGAAGTCGGTTCACCTACGATGGAGCTTTGGTCTTCTAATTTATTTTAATGTTTGTAAAGCAGGATAATATCGGAAATGGGCTAGATAGTTAACCTAATATTGTATATGTTTCGAGTTTAATCCCTAAAACTAAACCCGATGCCCGGGTCCTAGTTAAATTCCAGCGTCGTAGGGATATATATATATATTTTGATATTTTCTTTTCAAAAAATATCTCATATATATATAGATATTTTCTTTTAGAAAATATCTAATTTTTCATAATATCAAAAATATTTTTTTCTTATTCTCTCTCAACTCTCTCTACTCTCTCTCTCTATTTTCGACTCTCTCTCCTTCTCTTTTCTTGATTCGTGTTTCGTGTTATGAAGTGAAGTATAAATCGGGAACCTACAATTGGTATCAATTGTTAGCCTCAATTTTATTGAGTCAATAAAGGAAGCTCGTTCCCGTGTTCAAGACCTCACTTCGGGGGAGATTGTTAGCCTCAATTTATTGAGTCGAACAAGGAAGCTCGGTCACTCTACGATGGAGCTTTGGTCTTTAATTAGTTAAGTTGTACAGGATTTAATATCGGGAATCGGGCTACGATAGTTAATCTAATATTGTATATGTTAGGTCTTCTATCTTTTTTTCTTTTTTTATCTCTTCTTTTTTTTTTTTTTTTTAGGGTTTAATCCCAAACAAAACCCGGAGCTAGGGTCCTAGTTAAACATCCCACGCGTCGTAGGGATGTATCTATTTTTATATTTGATATTTTTCTTTTCAGAAAATATTCTCATATTATATATAGATATTTTTTTTTAGAAAATTCTAATTTTTCATATATCAAAAATAGTTTTTTCTTATTCTCTCCTCAACTTCTCTCTTCTTCTCTCTCTCTCTCTCTAATTTTGACTCTCTCTCCTTCTCTTTTCTTGATTCGTGTTTCGTGTTATGAAGTGAAGTATAAATCGGGAACCTACAATTGGTATCAATTGTTAGCCTCAATTTTATTGAGTCAATAAAGGAAGCTCGTTCCCGTGTTCAAGACCTCACTTCGGGGGAGATTGTTAGCTAATTTTTCTTTGAGTCGAACAAGGAAGCTCGGTCACTCTACGATGGAGCTTTGGTCTTTAATTAGTTAATGTTGTAACAGGATAATATCGGGAATCGGGCTCGATAGTTAATCTAATATTGTATATGTTTCGGGTTTAATCCCAAACAAAACCCGAGCCCGGGTCCTAGTTAAATATCCCACGCGTCGTAGGGATATATATATATATATATTTAGATATTTTCTTTTCAGAAAATATCTCATATATATATAGATATTTTCTTTTAGAAAATATCTAATTTTTCATAATATCAAAAATATTTTTTTCTTATTCTCTCTCAACTCTCTCTCTTTAATTTCGACTCTCTCTCCTTCTCTTTTCTTGATTCGTGTTTCGTGTTATGAAGTGAAGTATAAATCGGGAACCTACAATTGGTATCAATTGTTAGCCTCAATTTTATTGAGTCAATAAAGGAAGCTCGTTCCCGTGTTCAAGACCTCACTTCGAGGGAGATTGTTAGCCTCAATTTATTGAGTCGAACAAGGAAGCTCGGTCACTCTACGATGGAGCTTCGGTCTTTAATTAGTTAATGTTGTAACAGGATAATATCGGGAATCGGGCTGCTGGATAGTTAATCTTAAATTATGTGTATATGTTCGGAGTTCATTTTTTTTTTTTTTTAATCCCAAACAAAACCCGAGCCCGGGTCCTAGTTAAATATCCCACGCGTCGTAGGGATATATATATATATTTAGATATTTTCTTTTCAGAAAATATCTCATATATATATAGATATTTTCTTTTAGAAAATATCTAATTTTTCATAATATCAAAAATATTTTTTTCTTATTCTCTCTCAACTCTCTCTCTTCTCTCTCTCTCTAATTTCGACTCTCTCTCCTTCTCTTTTCTTGATTCGTGTTTCGTGTTATGAAGTGAAGTATAAATCGGGGAACCTACATTTGGTACAATTGTTAGCCTCAATTGTATTGAGTCAATAAAGGAAGCAAGTAAATGAATTGACGGTTGATGAATTTTGATAAAAACATGACACTCTCGATGTGTTACAAAAACTCTTTAACGAGTGACACGTCGATTGATTTTCAAATCAATTTTCTCGTTTATCACTAACGTAAACCTGCAGGTCAAACGGTGGTAACGGCAACCTCAATCCCATTCAAATGCTCAATCTACGAAGACATACTATCTAGAAAGCTCAAGATTTAAAGACAAAGACTTCCGCTAACTCTGATTTGAAGCTTTCAAGATAATGCAAAAGTATGAGCATGTTGGTCAAAAACAAAAGATCGCAAGATGGCAAAGACGATAAAGACAATGACAAAGGCTCAAAGTCAAGATCGCAAAGCATGAAGGAACAAGCCTACAACATATAACGAAGACAAAGACCAAGAACACTCGAGCTTAAACGACAAAAGCAATCTCACTGATCTCATGAAGGAGTGTCATCAATGAACTCACTTCGGGGGAGATTGTTAGCCTCAATTTTATTGAGTCAATAAAGGAAGCTCGTTCCCGTGTTCAAGACCTCACTTCGGGGGAGATTGTTAGCCTCAATTTATTGAGTCGAACAAGGAAGCTCGGTCACTCTACGATGGAGCTTTGGTCTTTAATTAGTTAATGTTGTAACAGGATAATATCGGGAATCGGGCTCGATAGTTAATCTAATATTGTATATGTTTTGGGTTTAATCCCAAGCAAAACCCGAGCCCGGGTCCTAGTTAAATATCCCACGCGTCGTAGGGATATATATATATTTAGATATTTTCTTTTCAGAAAATATCTCATATATATAGATATTTTCTTTTAGAAAATATCTAGTTTTTCATTTTTTCTAATATATCTTTCTCTTTTCTCTCTCAACTTCTCTCTCATCTCTCTCACTCTTTTCTACTCTCTTTCTCCTTCTGATTTTTCCTTGAAATCTATTGTATCGGGATATTAGAGTTAAAGTGATAAAAAAAAAAATCCCGGTTTCCTACAAGCTGAAATAACTTATTTACTGCTGCTTACGTTTGAAACTACGGTTAATTGTTAATTACTGTTTTGAAAAGCAAGTACTAATTTTCAAGGTTCGTTCGTCTTATGAAAAGTTAATGTTATTCGATTACATGTTATACTTGGATTCTCTTATAGATTTTAAGATACTACTGTTACGTTTGTCATATTTAAAAACGAAGATTAGTGACAGAATAGTGACACTAAAAAGTATCGCTAAAGAATAGGAGGAAGGAGAATGCAAATTAGTGACACATTAGCGACAGATTAGTGACAAATTAAGCATCACTAAATGCTATAGGAGGAAGGAGTACTCATATTAGTGACAGAACAGTGACAAAAAAAGTGTCGCTAATAGCTATGAGAGGAAGGAGAATGCAGTGTAGTAACAGATTAGCGATTCGTGATAGTTTTGTGATAGTTCAAGCGTTGCTAATAGAACAATAGTAATTTCTAATGTTAATATGTGTTACTACTGCTCCTTTACATTAGTACTATTCGAATATTTTTAGTACTGCCAGTTGATGATTAGTGCTGTCAAAGAAGGGAAGTTAATGCTGCCATTTATAATTTGGTTAGTACTGTTCGTTGGGTTTTAGTACTGCCAGGTTGCTTCGTGTATTTAGTACTGCTAGCATTGTACAATAACAGATAACACACATGGATTAGATCTCGAATTGAACAAGATGCTTCCTCTAACCGGAAGCTAACAGATTGGGATTTATTTTAAATGTTCTTAAACATTTAAAAGGTTCATATTTATTGGATTAATTAGTTATGAAGAAGATTGTTTATCACTTATTTGACGATGAAGTAGAATTACTTGGATACGTGTTTAACATGATCTGAAAGTTGGTGTGTTACACTTTGAAGCTAACTTGTTCGTAAACTTAGAAACGATGTGACAAAGACTTGACGAATCTAGCAAAGGTGTGCGATTTCTCTTATGGTGCTCAATGCATACATTTGCTATCACTTTGGTCCGGTGTCTCATAAAAGATGAGGATAATTGTTAAAAGGTTGCGATCTACTTATATTTTACAAATTTATTTATAAGTTTAGAGTCACGTGGATAGTACAAGATATAAGCACAAGTTTTGGGTTATTCTACTTCAGCGTCAAGTTTGTTATACTTAATTTTCTTCATCAGTGATTATTACATAGAGCTTACAGAATTAAAGATTCAAGAAATGGTTAACATATGGGTTTCAGGGTAAGCTTATTGTTAAAATGTTTAACCATTTACATGTGGCATTGAGGTGAAGGTTTTTACTACGATAGTCCCATTAATTAACTACTGCTAAGAGTGAGTTTCCTAATTACTCAAGTTCATTTTTCTATTTCTAATGGGTGGGAATTTATGGGTAGTTAAAGGCTTGGATTAGAAGTATGATATTGGTTTGTAGTGGTCAAGATCAAAGTTGCTTATATTTATATGTCCCCTATTGGATTATGACAAAAAGGGGAAGATGATGTTAACATGTACAATTGGTTAACTTTGTTAGATCCTGTGTGGCAGGAAACACAAGGAAATCACTAAGGGGAAGTTTGTTCATTCAGGGAATGATTACATCACAACTTCAGGGAAGCTTGGAATTATGATGAAGATCACAAACAACTTGGTTTGTTTGTCATATCACAAATAGGAAAGATTATTGGGAATTATTGATTTGATGAGACAAAATAAATAAAAGATTAAAACAAGGACTTAAATGCAAAGCTGGAATTCTTCAAAAAGATGGAAGATTTTGAAGATTCTAAAAGATCTCCTTAAGAAGATAAAAGATATAGAAGATAAAGATAAAAGTTAGGAAGATATTATTTGTTTCCTAATTATAATTTGTTTCCTTATCCTTTGTAAAACTATATGAACTCCTACTATAAAAGAGACAATAGGTCATTAGTTTGGATAAACATAGAAAAACATGTTGGTGTGTGGTAATTACAAGAAAAATGTAGAACGTCTAGTTTGTGTGGTGTTCCCTCAAGGATCATATGAATTCCATGTTACAATTTTATTAATGTAACTGTTCTACTATTGATCAACGTAGAATTGAGGTTTAGAGTGAATGATAATGAAGAAAAACCTTGTTCATGATAACATTGTTCTTATGTTTAATTTCGCTGTGCATATATATTATTGGCTTTGTTATCATGATCCTAGATGTGGTCTAAACAACCTCGAGCTATAAACGATCAAAGAACCTATCAGGTTATTAGATTCTGTCAATGAGAGGTCAGCTCAACTTGCTACCTAGGGATAGGCGCGCCCATGCTCGCACAGCTAGACTTATGGAGAGTGAGGCCAGAATTTCTTATGAGGCTTGGGTATAATCGATGGATGCCAGTGATACTACACATTTTGAGGCGAGAGCACTGCTGACTACTGTATTAGCACAGTAGACCGAGATTGAGGATTTGCAGGCAGCAAACCATAGGAGACAGACACAGCTCACAGAGGCACTAACTCTACTGAGGACACTGCAGACTTAGATGGCAGTGCTACAGAGTCAGCAGACACCTGCTAGGGATCCAGTACATCATGATGTATCAGAGGAGACTGGTAGTAGTTCTTAGATCTAGTCATGTTGTAGCTATGTTGTATAGCCTACTAAGTATTACGGGGTAACTCCCGGCTAGTAAGGCTCTAGGTTTTATTTCATCTTGTAACCTAATGGTAGTGATCATTTTGTAACCGAAACGTTCATGTACGTTTCTAGCTTATATATGGAAGGGATGTATTATGTCATGTCTGTAATCGAATTTATTATGAATGAATGTTGATTTAGCTACACCATTGTTAATTTCAATTTAGTTGTATATTTCACTGTGCGATGTGATCTTACTTTATTTATTGTGTATGTCATGTCATGTCATGGTTATGATTTTATGAAATCTAAAGCATTTTATATTTTCTTGTGATTGAAGAAAATGGAACCAAAAAGAACCACAAGATCAACACCAACCACAACAACCACCCCTACTACTTCTATGACAAATGATCAACCTAAGAGATTAATTACCCAAGGGGTTGCTGACGTGTTAGCAGAACATGAGGCCACCAGAAGCGGAAATGGTGAAGACAACCATGATTTAGGAATGGGTGGAAGGAGACAAGCTCCTCTGCTCCATTAGTACATTTACCCAGACTAAGAAATACAAAACCCCATAAATTTAAGGGTTACTGAGTATTCTCGAGTTGACTCATTGGTTTTAAAAATAGAAATTGTGTTCTTCATATAAGCAACTACACTATGGAAAACCAAATCAAGTTTGCCACTTGTACTCTTCTTGGAAGTACTCTAACATGGTGGAACTCTTACGCTAAGACTGTTGGTCACGATGTTGCTTATGCAATGACTTGGACAAACTGAAAAAGAAGATGACCGACAAGTACTGTCCAAGGGGCGAGGTTAAGAAACTTATAGGTAGTTCCTAGATTCCTTAATGTGATTATGTTCATCATACCTCTAAAGATTTCATCCCCAATGACATTTCTAAGTTTTTCTTTCGGTGACCATAATTGCTTCTTTCTTCGATCTAAGTCAGCATCCCCAAAGGGTGAATTCTTAGATGGTGGAGGCGTTTTTCCATCGAATAGTCATGTAATAATTCTATAACTTTCCTAGTATGTTTTGTTTAGTATGATGTAGGCTTTACTATATGAGAATAACCTAAAAAGATACCTTTGTATACTTTGGGTTCAAACTTTGGTAAGGTAGTCCTTTAGTGATTTAAAATGAAGCACTTTGCTTCCAAACACCTAAAATAAATCTAAAAATTAGGTTTTCTACACCTCTTAAGAGTTCATAATGTGTTTTTTCCTAAATGACTCTAATGAGAAATTCGATTGAGAATGTTGTTGAAGTATCTACGGGTTACAACCAAAAACTTTGTAGTAACGATGCTCATTCAACATAGTCCTACTTATTTCTTGAAGTGTCCTAATTTTCCTTTCTACCACGTCATTTGATTGAGGAGTGTGTAGAGTCAAGAAGTTATGTGTAATACCGTTGGTATTGCAAAACTCTCCAAATTGCACCTCATTATCAATTTCTCTACCATGGTCGGTTCTAATTGACACTATTGAACAACCTAATTGGTTTTGGATTTTCCTATTAAATATTTCGAATTGATCGAAAGCTTCGGTTTTATCCTTAAGAAATCTAGTCTAAGTATACCTGGAGTAGTCATCTACTATGACTAGGGTGAAACGGTTTCCTCCGTAACTCAATACGGCAGATGGACCGAAGAGATCCATATGGAGAAGTTCTAAGCATCTAGTCATTGAGACTACATTCTTAGCTTTGTGACTAACGTGAGCTTGTTTTCTAATTTTTCAAGCATCATAAAAATGTTGATCAAACTTAAGCTTATGTAAGTTTCTAACTAATTCCTTAGAGGCCAACGATTGAATGAGACGCATATTTGCGTGTCCTAATCTCCTATGCCACAAGGTGGAATTTTTCAATCAATCGTAATAGCCAAAATGTGATCCTTAGGCTTATTCCGTAAATTGCATCACTTATTAGCCATTCTTCTAATACATCTACCATGACTTTTACCTCCTTAGTGATTTCACTATCATGTTCAGATAAAGTTACTCTACACTTATTGTCACATATTTGTCCTATACTTAACAAATTAAATCTTAAGTTATCAACATATTCTACATTATCTATTTTGAAAGAGTCATTAGAAATTATACCTTTGCCAATGATGTTACCGCGAAGATTACTACTAAAAATGACGTTATCTCCATTGTATGCCTTGTAAGTGGAGAAGAGCTTTTGGTTGCCCGTCATATGCTTAGAGCATCTACTATCCTTGATCCATTCGTCGGGCTCCAAGTCGACTCCAAGGCATATATATTTATATAAGACAATAACTCAAATATTTGGTCCCCAATATCTTATGGGTCCAAAGTTGTTAGTGCCAAACATCCCTTGCATTTGATGTAATTGGTTGGGATGCGAGAATGGAAGACACATGTCCCATGACATGTAACTTTGACGTGGAAAGTTGTTCCAAGTTACGAGAAATCCATGAGGTTGGTTTTGTCGACCAACATGTCTTCTTGATTGCGGTGTTTTAGAACGAGGATAATTATTATTAACTTTTCTAAGAGGTGGAGTTTTTGACCTAAAGTTTGGTTTCGAAAATCCAACTCCGGGTTTTGACAATGTCTTATAGAATTGTTTAACTTCATTGTCACTAGCAACGGGAACTTTGACTTTGTTTACAATTATGTGTTTTGCTCTAGGACCCAAAATGGATTTTTGAAAAGACACAGTTTTCTTAGATCCAGGCGTTGCTGGTGGCGGTCCCATAATTATTTTGGGGGCCGCCCATATTTATGGGACCTCCATCAGAATACGTCTTTTTCTAAGCTTTCATAAATTTTATTTCCTTAGTTCCACTAGATGATGCTTCAAATGAATTAAACCCTAAACCTAATTTATCACCGGAGGGTTTTTGATTACTTAACATTTCATTTAAGCAATGTGTACTTTTTTCAAATTTGTTTAATCTAGTGGATTCTTCTTTGAGCTTTTCATTCTCAATTTTAAGTGCATGACACTTTGCACAATCGAGATCAACTCCCTTGTTTTTCTCGAGTATGGAAAATTTATCTTTTAATTTTCTAAGCTCACTTTCGAGACTATTTCTAGTAGCTTTTAACCTTTTGTTCTTAGTGATTATCTTTAGACTCATTTTGCATAATTTATCATATTTATTGTCTAAAGCTAAATCATCAATTGATGAATTTTCATCACTAAAGTAGGAGGATTCGGAACATACCTCACTTGATGCATGAGCTACAAGACACGTTTCATCTTTGACCTTCTCATCATCTTCTTCACCGCTATCGCTCCAAGAGCCTCCGACAAAAGCTCTTTGGTTCTTATCTTTCGGTGGTTTTGGACATTCTCCAATAAGATGATTCGGATCGCCGCATCTAAAGCATTTTCTATCACTTTTACCATTCTTGTCATCACGGCTTCTTTGGAATGTCTTTTTGTCGTTCCGAGGTTGCCTCACAAATCTACCTCTTCTTTTAAAAAACTTCTTGAAGTCTCTTACCGCCATGGCGTACTCTTCGTCTTCACTACCGGAAGTCGAACACTCTTCATCACTAGATTCTTTCTTAGCCTTTAAAGCAATAGATTTCCTTTCAACTTTTGCTTTGACTATTTCGGAATCTTTCTTGATGATCATTTCGTGAACTTTGAGGTTCCCAATAAGTTCATCAAGAGATAGCGGAGGTAAGTCTTTCGACTCTTCATCGCGGACATTGCTATCCATTTAGTTGTAGAGCCCTAAGAACTTCTTACGTAAGTTCTTACTTGTAAACCTTCATCAGAGCTTTTAAGACTAGTAATTTGTTATACATTCTAGAAAAGCACTTTATATAGATTCGTCTTCGAAATGACGAATGTTCATATTGTTTGAAAACAAAGGTTGATCGTTTTATCTTTGACTGGGCTATTACCTTGATGGGTGATTAACAAAGTTTTCCAAATATTCTTTTGACTTGGTACACATGATAATTCTATTCATATTCTTTTTTTGGCAAAGCATTGTATATAAACTCATTTTGGCTTAATTTTTTTTTCGCAAGTCTCTTTTGAGATCATCGGTTTGTTTTTTAAAAGGGATACCTTATTAATTTGTTCCGAATTTTTGTAGACAAATAGGTCGAAAATCACCATTGTTTATAACATTGCCAAAGAATCTAGATCTTTTGATTTAACACTTTTGTCTCGAATTCTATTTTTCCAATAAATAAAACTATGCTTTCAAAGAGTGGTGGTCTTTGGCATAGATTGCCCTTCTTGAGTATTTGTCGGAATCCATTGTTCGTTCCATTCTTTTAAAATACAATATATTTTAAAATCTTGAGTGAACTTTCCTGATACCAAAATTATGAAACTAAAAAGGGGGGAATAGTTTACTTGATTGTTTTATGTTTAAAAGTTTACTTTTAAAATGGTAATGATCGAGTTATATGTTCAATCAAATTCACAATATGAACAAGCAATAACTATCTAAACTAAAACTAAATAACAACAATAATAATGTAAAGAGATAAGGAAAGAAACAACCAAACCAAGACACCGAGATTTTATAGTGGTTCGGCTACGAAGCACCTCTTCGCCCTACTCCACTCCCCGAGTATCCGACTCGAGATTTCACTATGTCAACAAGCTCCCTTTAGGCGGAGAAAACCGTTTACACGTCGCTTACGTTATTTTCCGACACTAAGCTAAATGTCGAGTCCTAATCTTAGCTAGAACCAATCTACCACTTCACAAGATATACACACTCACAAGATCTACACTATCGGATCTACACAATATCCGAATCACACAAATACACAAGATAAATACAATAGAGGTTTGGTACTTAGAAGAAAGAGGAGAGATCACTAATTAACACTTCGTTTCTTGACGAATACAAGTGTTCTTCTCTTGCACTTGAATGAGAGGGAAGAGATGAGAAGAAGAGATTAGATCACTTGAAACAAGATCTAAGTATGTTAGTGATCAAGAGTTTTAGTGAGAGAAAGAAGGTTTAGAGAGAGAAAGAAAAGACTAAAAAATTTCGTGCAAAGATGAATGTTTTTTTGCTGGGAATGGAGCAGTATTTATAGGCAGGGAATCCCAACGGTCATCTGGTGGCGGTCCCGACGGTCCCTTATATATAAGGGGGCTGCCAGGCCTATAAGGGGGCCGCCACTAGACTCCGCTCCCTTTTTTGTCTTTTTGTGGTGAAGGTTGTATATGTTATGTAACATTCTATTTTGGGGGGAAATTTGAATTTCAAATTTTAAGTTTTTAATAAAACTTTTCTTTTAATTAGAAAATATTTTGTATTTTTGAGAAAATACTTTTGTAGAATTAAAAGTGAGGATTAAGAGAAAAATATTTTCTTGATCACTAATCATGCTTAATTATTTTGTTTGTTCATACCTTAAGTGATCACTAATCTTAGAAATGGAATTTTACATTTGATAATTTGTAAACGTCAAAAAATATAAATAACGTTTTTAGACATTATTTGAATTAACAGATTATTGCATTGTTAATGCTTAGTGATTCCCTGTTTTGTATTAAATAATTATTCAAGTTTTTGGTATATCAATGAATGGGAAACAATGCAGTGTCCACCCTAGTATATCCCTTGGATGTTCTTATCATATTGTTAAATAGTTTTTGGGTACGGGTGGGAGCAGGATAAGTCTTTTTATGGGATTGGAGGAGTCTCTTGTGCTTATTCAGAAAGATTTGTATAAATCGTGGATACATTAAGAATTTAGATGCACTTGCCACATTTTTGACCATGCCATCAAAAATTAATTTTGAAAAATTAAAGGTTCTATTGGTTGCTAAAGAAAATGATGGCCGTGATTATGATTGCTACTAAATGTGACCCATGCTGTTTTCCCTTAGGGCTTAAACGCAGTGAAAACAGAATGGTATGTAAAAAGAACTTCCACTGCGGGAAAAGTGGTCCCATTAGAAGGTTAAGCAACAGAATCAAACATACCCTAGTTAGAGCAAGTTGCTTAAAAAATTACTGCATTAGGTAAGGAGTTTATACCGGCAGAATCTTTTAGCTTAAGGTGCCTTCGTATTGATGCTTCAGTAACAGTCTTGAGTCTCCCATCAATAGTAGCAGTTATTTCCATCTCTCCATTTTGATTTGTGGTAGCCAAAGGCATTTCCATAAAAACCCCCACGATTGCATAAGATAGACGTAATTAGGATTTTCAGTAAGAACATACTTAATATGAGTAGTATTTAGAAAATCCACTATCTGATGAAATCATGTACTTCCTGCAGGTTTCTTTAAAAACGCGACCATGTTGTGTTTGTCTTAAAACTCCAAATTTGCCATTGATAAAGAGAAGTGTAATTAGGGTTCTAAGATATGATCGTGGATGAAAGTATGTGTATTTGGTAGAGTTAATTGAGATAAGAGAGAGTTTTTAAGTTTCATAATTAGACCGACTGAATAAGAGTTGTACTTATCTTGAAGAAATCCTATGAAGTTATAGAAAGATCATGAATTCTTGAATTAGTCAAACCCTATAAGCTATAAGCAAGGCAGTTGGCGTAGATATCTCAACGACTATAAAGAATTAATTAAATTATGTTATGCCTTGAACAGTACTAATGGTCACCCACCAGTACTAATATCTGCCTAGCAATACTAACTCTAAGTCTAGCAGTACTAACTTTGCCCAGCAGTAGTAAGATATGCCTAGCAGTACTAACTTAAGACTGGCAGTATTAATAGAAATGGAATTTTACATTTGATAATTTGTAAACGTTTATTTTTATTGTAAACGTTTTTATATTTTGTTATTATCAAAACATTGAGAGGTCGAAAAATATAAATAACGTTTTTAGACATTATTTTAGATTTAATTCCAAAAATGGGTAAAATCGAATGATCTTATGGGGACTAAGCATGCACAATGTTACGTCGTAATTGATTACGCCGTGTTGACATCGATTACGGCGTAACAGGTTGTAACGTTACGTCGTAAACTATTTTTGGGGAAAACGTTGATGTCGATTTATTTGTTAACCCGTTTTTAATTAGGGGATTTTGTGGTTATGGATTCTGAATAAATTATGTTTGGATTAATTTACGTCGTAATCCAAGAATAGTTGCGGCTTAAGAATTTCGATAAAGGCGTAACAAGATTAATCGTTACGCCGTAAACCCAGTTTTGAATAACATGATGATTTGCAGTATTAAGAATTCTTGATTTGGGGATTTATGGCTAAGTTTAATTTAAAAGATTGTATTATGGGAATTTTGAATTAGCCAGGTTTACGCCGTAACCTTTCTATGATTACGGCATAAGCATTGTGGTTACGACGTAACCTGTAATATGGATACACCGTAATGTCCTACTGACCTCTCTATTTCAGGAGTATTACAATATCATTTCACTATTTAACCCTTTCAAACTTATATTTCAGGTGAATGGTTAAGGTTTAACAACCGTGACTTCAGTCTTGACAGCAGGAAGGAGTTCAAGAAAATACTCGTGGAGATTCAAAGAAAGGAAATTGAGAGACCCGAAGCTCTATATATCGAGGAATTTGCTGCTCTTCACGAAGAATTGCACTCCAAAACCTTAATCAATTCTGTCATGTTAGCTTTAGGCAGGGTGACAAGACTTTTACTTCTCAAGCGTGGAACAGGTTGTTTAGGATTCAAGAGCAAGTTGTCAGAGAATATGTTATGGAATTCTTGTCTAGTTTCACATTCAGGGATAGTATCGTGGATTTGGACAATGTGTATACTATGGTTTTTCAGCTAGGAAGGGAGAAGCGAAGCATGACGATGAGGCAGTTTATCGTGGCCTTGGGTGTTAATACAAATACTCGCGCAAAAACGATATTTATATTTAATGATCTTCATGTTTTGATAATAACAAATATAATGTCATACTACGTAAAATTTTACGTAAACAAGTTATTTAGTCGAAAGTTTACTTGACGACGACAAATCACTTAAGGTATGAATATGTCATTATTAAACATAGTTAATGATCAAAGAAAAATATTATCATTTGCATAAACCCTTTCTAATCAAATGATTTAAGTTAACACATGATTAATTATAAGCTAGTTATATTAAATCATTAGACAAATAAATGAACCATAAGGTGGAATCAATCTTTACCAAATCTTTTTAATTCTTCTCAAACTAGAAAATATTTCCTTATTGGTGATAAGAATATTTTGTTTTAGAAGAATCTATCATATTTAGTTTTATTAAGTACAAAAACAATATTTTGTACTTGATTTGGGGTTAATCACAAAATGACAATTTGTTTTCCCGGCTCCACCCACGGATTTACAACAAATTCATGGGACGGATCAAAGGCAATGGTGGTTTAGTGGAGTCGTACAGACCAGTGTCTGGGAAAAGATTTGAATTTCAAAGGTTTGCCTATAAATAGCAACCTTTAGCTTTCATTTTAAACAAACTCTTGACAAATATTTTTCACATACCATCTTTTATCTTTTTATTCTTGATCTATTTTAATTGTCTTTTTTTTACTTACTCCATTAAGAGATCAAACTCATTCACTCTTTAGTGTAGACATCAAGAAAGAGGTCAAGATTCAAGTGTTAGTAGTTTACGTTGTTGTCTTCACGTGTGTGAATTAATTATTCATCTTGTATATATTGTGTTGTATGTGTGTGTATCATTTTGTGTATGATAGGTTAGTATTTAGACACACGATTACATAGTGTGTTAGATTGGTTCTATCTTCGAAGTAGACTCGGTATTTAGCGTAGTAGAGGAAAAAGGTGTTAAAGCGACGTGTAATATGGTTTCTACGCTAATGGGAGCTTTTGACACAGTGATAAGATATCTCTCAAGTTGGGTACTTGGGGAGTGGAGTAGGGCGAAGAGGAGCTTCGTAGCCGAACCACTATAAATCATTGTGTCATCGGTTTGATCTTTCTTATCTTTACTTGTTCATGTTTCTTAGATTACTTCTTTACTTATTGCATCGCTATCATATACACTTGTGTATATCTCTTGAGTTCACATAAGTCGATAATCTAAGTTTTAATTTAAAATGGTAAAAACTATTCAACCCCCTTCTAGTTTCCACAATTGGTATCAGAAGCCAAGGTCACCCAAGATCTTTAACGTATATTGTACATTAAAGCTTGAATCGATCTATGGATTCGGATAAATATCTTGAAAGGAAATCTATGCAAAGACCACCTCTTTTTGAAAGTGATCATTTTATATATTGGAAAAATAGATTTGAAACTTATGTGAAAGCAAAAGATTTAGATCTTTGGCATATTATCTTGAATGGTGATTTTCCACCTGTTGCCAAAAATGAAGTTACTCAAATTGTTAGGAATTCAGTTTTTTGTGAAGTGACGACCATTATCGATCTCACGAGCCTTTGTAATAGTTAGACAATATTATGTAATAATTAGTAAGCTAACCGGGCCGGCTTATAGAAAGTCCAAGGAAAGCCCGGTCCGGCCCATATCTTGTAACTATATAAACCCTCTCCACACATGGAGAGGGTGTTGGTTGAATGCATTTCTCTACATTTCATATGTGTGTTTTTGGTGTGTTCTCCCATCCACTCTCTCTCTCTAGCTTTCTCTCTCTAAGTTTCATAAGTGTGTGTGAAATTAATATATCCTTCAATTGCCATCAAGAGCCATGGTTACGATTTTGGGGCTTTAGTTTTTCGGTGTGGTTAAGTGATAAGTGGTTTCGTTGGTTGAGCTTATATACGGCTTATTCTTATGGCTTATAGTCTTACGACTTAATATATTTTTTCTTCTTTTCGTTTACTGATTGCTATAATTTCATTTTGATAATAAACGTATGTGCATATATTTCTTCTAAAAAGTAGTAATCTAATAGCTTTATTTATTTTCTAATTGTATAGTCTTATACGTCATTTTCATCAAATTTGTGTGGGCTCAAAACAGTTTTTTTCTCTTCAAAACAGTTATAAAAGTTCTTATAGTTGTTTTGTCGTTTAGGTATACTCACTTTTTGTCATTTAGGTATCAAGTTCAATTTATAGCTTCGTTATCAAACTTTCAAAACGTCATTTTTTTTGTTGCTATCTCTTCAAGCTTATAAATAACCTTCTCTTTTCATAGTTTTTGCTTTTGTTTTTTTTAATCTTTCGTGGCTTATTTCTTTGTGGTAATCAGCTTATTTGTGTTTCAAGTGCTTATTTAAGAACTTATTTCAAGCTTTTTGTGGTGCTTATTCTGGTTTGATTATCTTATTGTGGTCTACACATTTTTGTGGTACGAAACACAAACAATCTCGACTGATACGAAGAGAAGAAATAGGTGCGCACAAGGTGTTTGATATTCTGTCACAATCGAACAACTTGCAAACCGAACAACTCACTTTTCTTGTGGAACCGAACAACTTGTAACTTGTGTGAACCGAACAACTAGTAACTAGTGTGAACCGAACTACTCATTTCAAGTCACAAACCAATCTACCAATCGAATTGGAACAAATTCTACACGTTTTCTTCTCGTTTTAAGCCATTTTGGTTTTTCGGTTTCGTGTGACGGTTAATTACAGATCTTATAACCTATACCATTGTGATCGTGATCCTTTTTCGATCAACGTAGTATATTTACTTTTTACCGACGATAACCATACGACTCCGCGAGAGTAAAAACAAAAAACGTTATCATTTGTGAAATTTAAAAGGAACAAGACGACTGTTTGTAGTGAAATATCTTTATTATTAAACTAAAATTCAAAATTGTCAAGATTGGTCCCTGAACTTCAAACCCAATTCAAAGTTCGTCATTGGTTTGTTTGTTAACCCTTATTGTTGAAACAGTTTTTCATAGTTAGTCCTTAATAGTTATAAATCAGCCTTTAGTCCTCCAAAATGAACCGTTATTGCATTTTCAGTCCCTGCAACTTCAATTAACAACCGTTAAGCACTTTTATTGGATTTCAATTACACCGTTAGTCCTTATTTGTGTTTTAATCAACCGTTAATCATTTTTAAGTTGAAAGTGTAGTAACCGTTCATCGTTTTCGCTCATTAATCGTCAACAAAAGCTCAAGTTCTTCAACAACAACGATTAATCATTGCTTTACGGTTTCTTCTTGATTTTGTAAAATCCCGCAAAAGATTTAATTCTTTTCTCGGTTTAAATCATAGATTTATAAATTCCCGTGAACGTTAATTGATTTCAAACCACAACAACAATCACTTAATCTACAAAAGATCCACAAATTTGATTTCACACATCAATTACTTCAAAAATGTTTAACATGAATGAGAGAGTTTATAATCCGCGATCACAGATTCCAAGTGTTCCTCATCAAGTTTCAATGTTTCATCCACAAGCTTCTTAAGTGATTAATCCTCAACCATCAATGATTCATTCACAAGCTTCTCAAGTGATTAATCCTCAACCTTCAATGATTCATTCACGAGCTTCTCAAGTGATTTATCCTTAACCATCAATGATTCATACACAATCATATCAATGGATTCATCCTCAATCATATCAAGTGATTCATCCATAATCATCTCAAGTGATTCATCAACAAGCATCTCAAGCACCAGTTGTTTCTCTAATGTCATCAGCAGATCCTATACAAGTTGATTCAAGCCTTGTTGCACCATACTTTCTTCCAACTGATGATCCACGTGAATGCTTAAACAAAGCTTTGACATTCATGAGTACCATACTTGCTTCAATTTACCCATCATCCGACAATCAACTAGAGACTTCGTCAAACCCAATGCACCAAGTTGATATGCCAGAACGACAGACTCTGAGTTATGTGGGTAATTGTTTAACGGGTAATGACCATATAGCAAGGCAGTATACTCACTCAAATACGGTACAACATGCTGAATGCTTCAAGCAAAAGATGTTACTAGTACAACTTCAGGAAGCAAGGATTCAGTTGAGCAAAGACCAACTTGCAATTTTGGCAGATACTGAAGAAAGAATTGATTTTGGCCCAGGTGCTTTCACAGTGACAACTAATGCACTCTTTCAACCAGATGGAGTTGAGGTATATGATTCAGATTGTGATGACGTACCTAATACACAACTAAGTTTCATGGCCAATATCTCAAGTTCTGGTTCAGATGTTCTCTCTGTGGGAAGATAAATTTCTATTGCTGCGGGTACTACTAAGACCTACACTCCAGGAGCAAGTGAAAGTAATTCTGAGAAACAAAGGACTATTATTTGCTACAACTGCAAAGGGGAAGGACACATGTCCATACATTATAATAAGCCTTGTACACCTAAAAGGAAACGGGATGATTCATGGTTTACGGATAAAGTGTTGTTGGTTCAAGCTCAAGCAAATGGTCAAATTCTACATGAGGAAGAGCTAGCATTTTTGGCCAATCCAGGAATTCCAGATGCTCAAGCCACATAAACTGTCATTACTCATAATGCCGCTTATCAAGCCGATGATTTGGATGCATATGACTCTGATTGTGATGAACTAAACACTGCCAAAGATGCTCTCATGGCGAATTTATCCCATTATGGTTCAGATGCTCTCGCTGAGGTACTCCATCCTAATAATATGGCTAACAGTATGATTAATCAAGGTGTGCAGGTGATGTCGTCTTTTGAACAGTCTAGTGTTGTGAATCATTCAGAGACTGAAATAACTGGTGATAGCAATATCATTCCTTATTCTCAGTATATGAAAGAATCACAACAGGTAGTTGTTCAGAATTCAAACTCCTCTGCACAACAAGATGCTCTGATATTATCTGTGATTAAACAACTGAAAACCTAAGTAATTAATTACACCAAGATTAATCTGGACAATAAAAGTGTCAATGATTCTTTAACTGCTGAGCTTGAAAGATATAAAGAACAAGTTAAAGTTTTGAAAGAAGGTCAAAATGTTGATTTAAAAAGTAAAGATAACGTTTCAGATTCATGTGAACAGTCTGTCGAGATTGATCATCTTAAACAAATTCTTTCAGAACATGTAAAAGAAAAGGAATCTTTAATGCAAACAACTACTCTTCTCAAAAATGATTTTAAGAAAGAAGAATCTAGAAACATTGATAGAGAGATTGCTTTAGAAAAGAAGATCAAACAGCTAGATAATATTGTTTTTAAAAGAGATCAATCAGCACAAACTGTTCACATGTTGACGAAACCTCAGTTTTTCTATGATCATACCACTAAACAAGCTCTAGGTTTTCAAAATCCTTTCTATCTGAAGAAAGCTCAGCAGTTAGAACCAAAGCTTTATGATGGTAATGTCATTAAGAATACTAGTGCTATTGTGATTCCTGACTCCGAAGAGACCCTAATGCTTGCTGAAGAGAGTCGTTCAAAAATGCTTTTAAAACAACAGGATCCAATGATGTTAGAAAAGAAATTTAATACTACACCAGTTGATTATGCTGCTCTTAACCAACTTTCTCAAGATTTTGAAAAACGATTTGTTCCACCAACTAAATTATCTACTGAACAAGCCTTTTGGTCTCAGAATTCTATGAATTCTTAAGATCCTAGTCCTTCTTGTAGACCCACCAAAGTTGAGGTTCCAAAAGAACTTCCTGAAGTCAGCATGGTTAATACGAGTTTGAAGAAACTTAAACACCATCTTGCTGGCTTTGACGTGGTTTGTAACACCCTCAAATCTGAGTATGCAGCGAAATGTTGAATATCCGAAGGCGTTACATTATTGGGTCAATAGCACAAGATCAGAGAACGACCACTAAGCGTGTCGTTTGAAAAAGATACATTGGATTAACAAAATACTTGTTTGTTACACAAGCTCATGGCTTCAAATGGTTTCAACAAAATAGATAAAGATTCCGGTTTATAACAATTGTCCCTAAAGTGTAATAAGACCCCAAATCTTTAGTGTTGACTCTTCATTTATTGACTCCCAATGTATCATCGCACCTCGTGCCTTATTGACCTGAAAAACATGCTTAAAACGTCAACATAAAGTTGGTGAATTCATAGGTTTATGTAAATCAATTGTAGGACCGCAAGATTTCCCAGTGCATGATTAAGCAACAAATGCAAACATCATAAAAAGTAATTACGTTTCCTAAGCTCATGACACCGAAGCTAGACATGTATGAATGCAAATATAAATTTGCCAACAGGTGTCCGTGAATGATGTGCTAACCCTGCAACATCCCAGATTCGACATGGTATGCGTTCGTTCCCAGTGATAGCTAATCACCCGAACGGGGATCGTCAATCCCTAATAGATCTATCCATAACATTCGCGCCCGCACAATGTAATTCCCAATCACATCTATGCAATTAACAGTTCATGATCATGGACATAAAGGGGTTATGGTAACTTAGGCAAACACGTAATCATGGCATAAAATGTACACTTGCGTCCAGTTTGTAAAACAAAGCATGTTATCACCCCAAGGATGTAAATCATTTAAATAATTGTAAAGCATGGGGCTATGAACTCACCTTAGCCGGTAGTTCTCTGAATGATAACAAGTATCCAAGTAGGTAGTGGATCACACCGTTAAGTACCTAAGTAAGTACGGTCAAGTCTTAGTTTACACATTTAAGCTAACGACTCATTGTATAAACTAAATCCCATTTTTAAGTTTATATATACCGTTATCACTTGTGTAGTGATACACAAGATCATTGTATTTATACTTTCGATGGTCTTCGAGAAACGTGAAATCATTAATAAATATACATTATTTATTAACTCGTTGTTAAATCCGTTCGATGTCCGAATATCTTTATGGTTCGACCGACGTGTTAAGTGTTTCATCTATTTCACTTTGGTTCTAAAATACCCTTAAGTTTCTAATTATTTCACTTTTAGTCCCTAGGTTTACAAATATACACATTTATATTTTAAACCTTCTAGTTTTGGAAATGACATAATTAGTCCCTTAAGTTTCTAAAAGGATAGTTTAGGTTTTTATAGTTTACACTTAAATCCTTAAGTTTCAGAATATTACAAGAATAGTCCCTGGGGTTATTGAAGTTCGAAAGTGACAAAACTAACCCCTTAGGTTTCGGCAATTACGGTTTTAGTCCCCCGACTTGTAAAAATTGCATTTTCAACCCAATTTAATCCCGACAAGTGGCATTTGGCCTTATTTAGTTCAAGTAAGCCAACCAAGTCATTTCGGCTTATAAATAAGCTATTTCGAGCTTATTTCGGCTTAACGGGCCTTATTGGGCCCGTTAAGGTCCGTTTAGCTTATCAAAGGTCCAATACGATTTAAATAGGTCCGAAAGCCTTAAATAAGCTTATACGGGGCTGTTAAGCTTAAAATAAGCTCGGTGAGCTTATTGAAGCTTATTTCGAGCCTATTGGGCCCGAAAGCCCAATAGCTCACTTCGACAAACACCCTTAGGATTACATGGGCTTTGCTAGTTCCTTTTCCATTTAAATTTGGCTCAAACACACTGTTTGTATCTCGGCTTATTCAAAATAAGCTGATAAGCTAATAAGTCTTTTTGTTGGGCCGGTCCTGGGCCCGTTAGGGGTTTTAGAGGGTTTCGTTGGGTCCATTAGGGTCCGTTAAGTCCAATTAGGTCTAATAAGCATATTGGACCTCGGTATGCTTATTTTGCTTATTCAATAAGCTAATAAGCCCGCTGTTGGGCCTATTGGGCTCGATAGGAGTCCGAATGAGTTTTAGAGGTTAGGGCTTGGCCCATTAACATTATTTGAGTCCATTAAGTCCTTTTGAACTTGTATAATCTGCGTAAGTTTTTACCAATAAGCTGTTAAGAGCTTATCGTGAGCTTATTGCTCATATTGGACTCGCAAATGGGCTAGTAAGCCCGTTTAGGGATCCGGTTGGGTTTCTAACAAGTAAAGGCCCTATAACTAAACATCACAAGCACTTCCAATCGAGATTAGGCTCGGGTGGCTTGTTAATAAGCCGCGGCTTATTAATAAGCTCTCGCTAGTCCTTGTTGGGCTTGTTAAAGGCTCGTTAGGGGTTCTAGCCTTTATGGTTGGGTTCGTTTAGGTCCGAAGGATTTCATTAGTAATCTTTCTAAGCCGCTTTCAGCTCACACTTAAAGCCGTCCTAGCTTATTGTGGCTTATGGGTTTCGTGGGCTCTTAACGATGGGTCGCGTAGCCAAGAAGGGTCCGAATGGTTTATTAGTGATGTCTATGGTTCGTTAAATTGCTAGTACCAAAAAGAATGTGTTTTCATTTTCGAAGCGTTGCCCCGTGACTGCACAAGTCATCAACTTTGAATGTACCTTTTCACACCCTCCCCGTTATTGATTATGACAATAGTTTACGTGTAATTATTTATGTATGGAACCTCATTGAGAGGTTGCATTTGTGACTAGAATGTGTGCGTGATACATTAGCATGGGTCGAACATGCATGTTTCAAGTAACCTTTGAGTTTTAAACTCGAACTATAACGCGAAAACTAGACAATAAATTAACTGGTATAAGCGAATATGAAGGGGACCACGTAGGGCATAGAGTGACTTACAATGGTTTTTTATCCTAGCGGTCTTATTCGTGAATTTAGAAGCATCACCCGACTTGTTACACCTCAAACGTGTATGATTTTAGCTTCCAAGCTGGTTACTCGATCCTTGGGTGACGTACAACTCTTAGATCCTTATGTTTAATCTCAAGGCTCACTTCGTGTTTCTTGCGGAGGAGTGTGGGTCGTGTAGGGTCGGATTTAATGTTAAATGGCGACGTGATTTGAGGGGTAAAGAGATTATTTTAGCCTTGAGAGAGTTTAAAGGGTGGTGGAAAGTGTATTATGTGGTTGCTGATGTGTATTTATAGGCACTAGCCTTGTTTAACCTTCCTAGTCGCATATAAGCCCAACCAAACGATAGCTAGGGGCGGTTTTGAAGGGTTTAGATTAATCTTCACATGGTTTTTGCATAAACCACTTGGAGTACAGTATTAATTAAGTATTGAGGTACAAGAATTATGTTAGCTAGCAGAAATATTATAGGTTAGTATGTATATATGCATGAAATCGGCATTAGGGGAGGGATGGGTTATTATCCAATTGTGCCAAAGATTGGGAACAATTAGGACCACACATTTAATAACTCATGATGTACATTGTACTTGTTAAAGTATTAGGGAGAATTTGCTGCTAATGAATCCACATGGGCAAGTTTTTTATGAAGTTAGACTCATCACTCATTGCTTTAAACTGATATAAAACCACAAGACTTGATTAAGTTTGTGTTTAGGCTTTTATAGTGGTATTAGTTTGAGGTTCTAGTAAGTTGCTAGGTAATTCCGGGGTGCGTCTAAATGTATTTTATGGCGAAACGTAACCCTTTTACGTGACCAATAAAAATAAAATACGCAAAGTACATAATTATTCTCAAAATAATTATTCCTTACTTGTTTGATGTAAACCTTAATTTATTTGGCGATCGTTTACATTCATTGATTATTTCTAGTCTACGCGGTTTAGCTTAAAAGTAAATATTAACTGTAAACGCGTATCGGACTAAAATAAATAGTGATCATTAATATAGTCGTACAATGACACGAAAATAAGAAATGTTACACTATGTACCACACTTATAATGACATTCCGAACACCCCTAAACGTATGCGATACGAAAAAAGTTTTGGGTCATTGTCTGCATATGTAAGAGCATTTAGGTTGCATGTGTTATGTATGGTGATAAGCAAGTGTTTAAGAGTTAACACATATTTTCTGTGTTAGCCATTGATGAGTCGTTTTTTAAGGAGTTGATGGAGCCATCTCGATGGCTTAGAATTAAGAAGTTGTTAATGCTTCATTCTTTGGTAGTCATAAGAATGGTGTGTCATTCTTATGTAATTGTTTGGTAGTAGCAATCAGACGCGATGAGATTGGGTTGTCAATCTTATGTCATTTTTGGTTTTTGCACATTGGTGCGTTCTTGTGTTGCCCATGTAAATGACTTCACCTACACCTTTTGTACTTAAACGTTTTTTGGTGTAATACAATTTACAGGGAAAACCCTTTACAAAAAAAGTGTGAATTTAAATCTTTTAGCCATAATGAAATTTATAAAACGTGTTATAAGCTACTATTGCAATTTTATATCAAAATATGCAATGCAAATATATATCATTTGTATCTATATATTACATAAACAGATGTTGCATAAACTAATGATACACTTCTAACAAATATTAGCTTTCTTATAATATCTTGATTATATTGTATTTTGCATAGGCTTAGCGATACAGAGCAAGCATAAAAGGTGCCTTTGACAAAAAGTCTATTATGAACTCAGGCCTATAAGCACAAATTCATCAGTACAATAGTACATCATATATCATAACTTTGTACATTATGTCTTGATCATTAAAAAAGTTGTTGGTCTCCTTTTGAACCATAGAATGTAACTTTGTTATTTCTATCTCTTCCAAAAACTTGCCATGTAATTTGCAGGTCTCCTTTTGGACCCATAAAATGTAACTTTGTTATAAGCTTCTCCTTTTGGTCTCCTTTTGGACCCATATAAGACCAATCAGCAGCTCCAAATGCCACTTAAATCGCTATGAACAACCTTTTTTATTATATCGTGTGTTCTTTTAATGCTTTTATGTTTGTAATAATGTGATTTATTTGATTTGAGGAAATTACTTTGATAAGTCGAGCCTAATATATCTTCATGTTGATATATCTGTACTAAGTACTTTCCTTGAATCATACTTCTTAACAAAATTATAAGTAAAGATCTTTATTATTGAGTTGTTATTCTTCACAACATCTACTTTTTTTAGCTATTTTTTATCATAAGGGATCACTTAAAGGTACATTTCATGTGTTGGCATTTAAATGCAAGAGGTTTTGAATGTATATTTGAGAAACCTTTTGATGTATCATCTTGTTAGAGGAGTGGTGGACAAAAAATTGTCACTTAAGCGACGACACTATGACTTTGTGAATAGAGCTTTTGATATTTGGAATCTTGATTTTGGCATTTTAGCGTTTTTTCTTTAAATGAGTCTTTCAATTTTATTAACATAATTTGCTTTTTATACATAAACCAACATTACGCCATAAACACTTATAAAGTTATACGATGCTTCACATAAGTAAAAGTCTGATTTTTTTCAAAAACCAAGCCCGGTGCAACGCGCGGGTACGAACGCCTCGTATATATATTAAAGCTACTCGCCTCGAAATTTAATGACCTCTTTTTAATCGATATGTATCTCGCGAGTAACATGGTATTATAAAGTAAATGCATATTCACACACATTTGCATTTCTTAATCTGAAAACCACATAAATACTAAAACAAATAGAACGCCATCACTTGTAACAAGCTTTTCACAAATAACAATAGTAAAATGATCAAGATGAATCACTTCAATGGAAATTGGATTTATTATTACCATAAGCCAAGGCGAACCTTATGGTTTTACATGATTAAACTCCCCTGCTTTGAGGCAAACCTCTTGCACTTAAGCCTGAGATATTAAATTTGACATCATTTGACGTGGTTTATACTTGGCTATCAAAGGTTGAGCCTTGGGCAATGTGATCCCACGACCTTCGGTCATATCAACCATCTCTTCACCAGGCCTTTCCCAATCGAAACACTGTATAAGCAACCCCACCGTTAGCCCCATTATACGTGTGGCTAGGCCTTCCCCTGGACAGCACCTCCTTCCAAACCCAAATGGCATGAACCTAAATCCGTCTCTTGCACCTTCTATCCCTTCGAATCTTTCTGGTTGAAAGCTTTCAGGGTCACTCCACAAGTCAGGATCATGATGCATGGCCCATTGATTTACCAATAGCATAGTCCCTTGTGGAATGTGATAGCCTCCAACCGTACACTCTTCTGATGACTCATGAGGTACTAATACTGGACCTGCAGGGTATAGTCGCAGAGTCTCGTTTACAATACAACGGAGGTAAGGTAAGTTGGCCATGTCTGATTCATCAACAAAACGCTCTTTGCCCACATGACTGTCAATTTCGTTTTGTGCCTTCTTTAAAACATGTGGATGGTTGAGCAATAGTGCAAAAGCCCATTCCATAGTCCCAGAAGAAGTATCGGTACCTGTTGATAATAGGTTCTGATCAATAGTAAGAGTTAATTAGTGCAAAGGATCTTCGATATAACATATTTAGTATCATATATTAATAAAGTTCCATCATTAGTGATACTAATATACATGATCTTACCAGCAAAAAGGTTTTGATGAGGTCGTCGGTATAGTACTTAGGTTCATTTTCTTGTAGCTGTAATAGTACTTCCATCATGGTTTTGTGCTTCTTGTTTTCCACTTCATCGAGCTTCCCTTTCCTATATTCCTCAATGACCCCTTGAAAGAATGCATTCCTCTTTTTTTGCAAAGCAACCATCCTCTTCTCTACTCCTCTCACGCCAAACCAATTTAAAAACGGTAAGTGATCCCCTAAATTCGAAGCATCCCCCACCAAAAACGTCTCCTTTGATATCTCCTGAAACTTTTTCCCTTCCTCTTTCATATCGCTACAATAATACCTTTTGCCAAATATCATCCTCATCATGACGTTCAACGTCATTTCATGGAATGTCTTCTTCATGTTCGCGGGTGATGAACATTCTGTAGCCAGCTTACGTATGAGAAGTCTCCCTTCATCAGCGCGAACTTCATGCAACTCGTTAAGACGGAAAGATGAGAAGATTTCCGCATTGGCAATCCTTCTAAGTTTGCGCCAATGGTCTCCATATGAAGCCGTACATAAGTTAGTGTAGTTAGAACCAAGAATCTTGCCATATAGTAAACGAGGACGGTTAGCAAAAATAACATCATTTTTGGTGAAACATTCTTCGGACAAGGAAGGAGTTGATACCAACAACACCTTGCGTGACCCAAAGCGGAGGAGGAGGATTGGGCCGTGTTTGGCTGAGATTTTCGCTAAGGTTCTACACAAGGGATTCTTTATGAGGTGTAGATGGCCGATTATTGGGATGCATGGGAATATAGTTGGTGGAAGGTTAGAGTATTTGCGATAGATGTGGCTGGCAAACAAATATGAAGCTATAGATAGTGTAATGGTTATCAAGATATAATCCATTACTGTTGAATTGCTGATGAGAAAGAATAGACTCGAGTATGGGTTTTATAGTGGTTATTTATCGAGTTATATTATGCATGACGTAATTAATTATGTTTTTTTTTTATGTCCGCAGCCCCTTCCCTACCATCCTTATTTATTTTCGATAAGGCT
>BQNB010061515.1:6903-36455 GCA_026074375.1 Tanacetum coccineum | reverse complement strand
TCTACCTTTCTCTCTCAAGCTGTCATTGCGTTTTGATTAAGCCGAAATCTTCAGTGCATTTCTTTGCTTAGATCCTCGAGTGAATACTTCGTCGAATCAAGGGTTAGTGATTTAGTTACTGGGTTTACGTTTACTTATGTACTAGATGCTCGGTTTATGCTTGAACAGATTCCCCTCCTCCTCCATTTGTGTATCTATGATGTTTGAATAATAGTTGCCCTTTAAGGATCTTAGTAGCGTTTTTGACTGTTGGTGCTTAAAGTGCGATTTGATAATTGGTTCGTGGTTGCGTTTTAAGGGATTAGGACAATATTCATGTTGCGATTTGTGTTAGATTGTTGTTGCGTTTTAGGATTTAAAGGCCACATTCATGTTGCGTTTTGTGGTTATGATTGTTCCACATTCATGTTGCGTTTTATGGTTATGATTGTTGTTGCGTTTTAGGATTTAAAGGCCACATTCATGTTGCGTTTTGTGGTTATGATTGTTGTTGCGTTTTAGAATTTTAAAGGCTATATTCATGTTGCGTTTTGATGATATAATACTTGACTGCGTTTTGATTATTTGATACAAAACAGGTTCAAAACGCAACTCGTTGCGTTTTGATTTGAAGAAATTTTAATGTTAAAATATAGAACCCTCTATTTCAAAATTTTCTAAAAGGGTTGCGTTTTGACGTGTTTTGAATATTATAATCATTGCGTTTTGATGGCTGCGTCTTGAGTATGACTGCGTTTTGACTTTGTTGCGTTTTGATTATGACTGCGAGTTGATATCCTGCGTTTTGAGTATGACTGCGTTTTGATGCCTGCGTTTTGAGTATGACTGCGTTTTGACTTGTTGCGTTTTGACTTGTTGCATTTTGACTTGTTGCGTTTTGATTCATTACTATGTTGCGTTTTGATAATGCCTGCGTTTTGATATCCTGCGTTTTGAGTCTGAGCATGTCAAAATCCTTGCGTTTTGGGCCATGATCTTGTCATAGATTAAGTGTTGCTTAGAGTCACTCATCCATTGCATCGTGTCCTGCATTGGTTGTAAACTGTCATTGAATCGTGTGGTTATTTCGGTGTGTCTTGTTCTCTCTTTGATGAGTTAACATCCGTTAACTCAAGAGTTGACCAATCTCACTGATTAACACTAAAGCATGATCCAACTGTCCATTATCATGGATATTGTGCATACATGCTTAACTTTCGTGCATTTGCTCTCATCTAACAACCCTTATCTGCATGCTCGTTCTTCTATGACTATAACTTTGCAGAATCAATGGCTAATACTGAACAAGCTCCCGCAATGGCATCACCCGTCCGTACTGATGAACAAATCGTGCCACGCAATCGATGGGTGCCAATTGGGAAAAGCAACTGCTATCTGGATGAAGAAAAATCTCAACGCAGCCCAATTTTCAAGATTGCTGTGGACATTCTCAAGCAAACAAACTTCTTCAGAGCCTTTACAGCGTCATCAACAATACCTGCTATTTACATTCAACAATTCTGGGATACTATTCGTTTTGACAGGAAAGCTGGAAGTTTCAAGTGTCAACTGGACGAGCAATGGTTCAATCTCAATCAAGACACACTCAGAGATGCTCTTCAAATCACACCAGTCGACAACAACCGGGCCTTCTCTTCCCTCGACGTAGTATACTCTTGAAATAGTAACATTTCCCAGCTGATAGTCACCATACCCCATAATTCTTGCAATATGGTTGTTCCCGAATCTAACTATACCTAGAAATTTACTAACAAAGTTTATGAGTTGAAAGCGGTTCCCTGTTATATGTTTTGAACATCCGGAGTCCAAATACGAGAGAACAATCTGGACAACCTGTCATGATAAGAGAAGAAGACGATAGAATATCTGTAGCATTGGATCCCCAAGTATGATTGGGTTTCTGAGAGGTTAGCATTCTTAGATTCAACAATCTTAGCCTTTTTACTCGAACCTATATTTTTAACATCTTAGGTTTTCTTGTTGTAGACTTTAAGCTCTGGTTTTTGTATTTCAACAGAGTGGGAAGTGGTTTTCTTAGGAGGCACTATGTTAGCTGAAGTGATCCTAGTTAAAGGGCACGAGTTACCAAATATAGTGAAAGTTTTGCCTGTTGGTTTCCACTTAAGTCCTACTTCAGTAAATACATGACCCGTAGGTTTCCAAATATTTTGTTTTTTTATGTTTCTTAGCAGATTTAGCACGGCTATCTACACTTTCTACAAAATTAAGAAGACACGTATCATGAACACCATCAAACATAGATTTCTTACAAGTAGAACAAATAAGTTCAGAATTCGCTTTTAACAGTGAATGCTTAACATCAACATCACGAATAGGTTCAACAACACGATTCTTTTTATTAACTTTCCTAGGTTATGCTTCTACTTTATTCTTCATGTTCCTACTTGGTGTTCATGAGATCCAATCATTCTTTTTATTGCATACAGGCTTTGATCCGCACTTACTAGTAGAACACTTCAATCCCGTAAGAGACAACACAGGTGTGTTAAATCTGATGTTGTAGATGACTCTACATGTTTAATGTGGCTTGAGAATGTAAGAGGTTCATCAAACCTAACTTTCTTGACATTGTTTTTGGGTGTGACATCAACCTTTTCCCACTAAGTTTAATTGCATTAGGGCATGTGTCTTAAACATATACCAGTAACTCCTGAATTTGTTGGGCATGCTTACAGGCAAAGTCTAACGCATTATCTAAAGGTTGTTTTGATTGAGCTTTCCTATTTTGAAATAACCTAGGAGCTAAAGGATCTAAGTCTAGCTTGAACATTCCTGGAACAATAGTGTTGGCAGATGGTATTTGTGCACCAATATCAACAATTTCTTTTCCTTTTAATTTTCGTAAATCATTTTTCAATGATGTTATCACAAAAACCTTATCTTGAATTTGAGCTTTTAAATCCTCATTTTTAAATCGTTTTTCAATGATGTTATCACAGAAAACTTGTCTTGAATTTGAGCTTTTAAATCCTCATTTTCCACAGATTTTAAGTTCAGTTTGTTAATTAAAGAGTCACATTGTTCTTTATGATGAACACGTGTCTGTTTTGATTGAGTCAAACTGATCTTTAAAAACTTGTTTCACATGATTAATTTTCATTTACAAAGACGTTCGTTTAAGAATAGGGGCAATTTTTCCACACTATTTTCTGTCTCCTTATTATGGGCTCAAGATCAAATTATCATGGTTTTAAGTTCTCTTCCTTGTATTTCCTCTCTCAAGATTTGATTTAGTATCCTTCAACTTACAAATGGTCTTGTCTTTATCTTGTAGCCGAGCTTTTTAAATCTTTGATTTCAAAATATTATTGATTTCAGCAAATTTTGGATTAAAGACATGTTTCTTCGTTTTGAAAAATTATTGTTGTTATTGCATGATGCTTTCGAGAGAAATACAATGTTTTCAAGTTGTGAGTAATATTTTCAAATAGATATTATATGCTTATTTTGTTTAGAAAGCTCAGCATCAAGATTCCAACAATTTTCCATGATTCACACTCTTGCTTTTTCCATTATTCACAGAATATTATTCAAAGACACAGAATTTCACAGTTAAAAGTATATCTTGAGATATGATTTTTTGAAGAGTCGATCTTTTTCCCTCCTCCCCCCCCCAAGATACGAATTGCTTTCTTAGCAATTTCCAAACATTGTTTATCAACTGAAGATTGTTGTACATCAAACTTTTATTTGGGTCAAAATTTGTTTGTACTTTACGTTATTTTCATTTTAGGAAATTATTATCAAACACATTGAGATGTCTGTTTAATGATTTTAGAAATGGAATAATTTCATTGTTAAAAATAGTTTTTGTATACTCAAACCCCCATTTCACTTCTTCAAGAGCATTAGGTGTTGTCCTGTCTTCACACTGAGTCAAAATGGGTGAGGTGGAATTTAAGCATTTAAAGGCTTGCATTCACCAAACTCACTCTTGGTAGTTCACTGGGGATCTCCACTAATGAAGGTGGTGTGTAAGGAGGTTTTAATGGTTGGATGAGTATATGAAACCAAAAGCTTGTTCAGCCGTTATTTTCTTGTTGTGGAGAAAAAGTTTTCCCAAACTCTTCATTTAGTCTATTTAATTTTTATAAGCTGATAGGTTTTGAGAAAATTTTCTTTGAAATAACTGTGGATCCTTTGCTTTTTCATACATTTTGATAGGACTTCTTCTTCCAATATCAATGTTTCTTCATCATCAATCACAAGCATAGAAACATGTACATTAGACATAAAACAACCACCATCATACAAGGTTGGTTTTATCCACTGAGCTTTCTTATGATAAAATGGATTTTGATAACCTAGAGCTTGTTTATGTGTGTTAACATAAAACACTTGTGGCCTTAGTTAACATGTGCACTGTTTGAGCAGATTGACCTACTTTACAAATTAATATTATCTAGTTCCTTAATCTTTCTTTTAAATCAAATTTCATTTTCCATATATTTATTCTCTGGTTTCTTTAGGATTAATTTTTGAAAACTACAAAAGTTTTGCAAAACGATTCCTTTTCTTTTGATTTGTTTAGAATATTTTAGCTCAAGTGAGTAAATTGTTCTTTGGAGTGCATGTTTATCTCTAATCATATCATCCATTGTGTTACATTCATTTTTTCACGACAGCTTAAATCAATATTAAGACGTTGTTCAAAACTTTTGACCCTGTCCTTATATCTCTCAAGCTCAACGGTTATTGTTTCATTATTCTGCTCCTTATTAGCTTTTTCCTAATTATTTACATGATTAATCATTTGTTCGGACATTTGTTCATTCTTGATATAATCATTTTGGGATAAAAAATTTCTTGGGGGGGTTGTGCCTGCAAATTGTATCTTGAACAGTTGCCTGTTGCGTTTCTTGCAAAATATTGAGAATATGAAATGATATTGCTATCACTAGATATCTCATTATATGTAAAATCCATAACTGCGTGATTGTTCAAAATCCTGCAATGCATGCACACTTTGATTATCCATATCATTCAGATAGGTTTCAGAATTAGGTACCTTTGAGATAACGTCAGAACCATAATTGGGATATTGTTCGGCCATAAGACCGCTTGTGCAGTCGAGAGATAGTCATAGTCAGAATATAAGTATCAAGATCCTCAGTTGGCAAATAGGCATTGTGAGGATTGATTATCTGAGCTTGAACTGATGAAATTCCTAGATAATGCATGTAATGCGAGTTGTTCCTATCCAATTTTTGTCCAGCTTCCTTGAGCTTCGCTAACATAGCTTTCTCCTTTTACCACGCTGCATTCCTGGTCGCTTGGCTGGGTGCATTGCCCTAGCCATATGTCATTCACATTGGGAAGTTGTAGGATTTAACAAACTCTTGCTGTCCACTGTAGTATTTCCCTTTGAGCTTGTAGCATTGCCCTTATACGTAGTACCCGAATAATTTTACCCTTGTCTCCCTTGAACTTGTTGCACTATAACCCTGCCGTCTTGAATAGTGGCTTGGTTTCTTGGATTAGAGGAAGTTCTGAGTTGACTATTGGTAGAAGGGAACCTTGAAGAAGCTACAGCGGTTAGAAACTCCATTGCTTTATTGAGACAACAATGGATCATCTCAGGTGAACACAGGAACAACAAAAACTGAGTCTAAAAACGGTACTCAGTCTTAAGTTGTGTAGGAGCTTGAGGTGATTGATAAGCAACTTGTGGAATTACTTGTGGAACAGTTGAGGTTTGATGATTCATTTGAGACTGAAATGTATGTGATGGTGGAGTGGATGAATGATTAAATTGAGTTTGTAATGGATAATGAGATGAGTAATGTTATTTGGGTTGAAATAATCCATGTTGTGATGGTGAAAACTGTTGTTGAAGTTGAGGATTGCTGTAAGAAGACTGATAAGACTGATAAGTGTTGAAGTGAGGTGGTGTCATCTGCCGATTTGCAACGAATGCAAGTGGATCTTGATTGCATTCACGCATAATACGGACTTCATTTGCATAGAGTTCGTGTTGTTCAAGATATGCATGAAGTTGATCAAAGTTGGAGGTATGCAAATCTTTAACAAGCTTGACATCAGTCACAAACTTACTCCATTCAGGTGGAAGACTGTTTAAGAACTTAGTATTAACTTGAAATTGCTCCATTTTCATTTTGTAGATATTTATATCGTTAATCAGCTGAGTAAATCTTAAGTAATACGTGTTAAGTAATTCCCCCTTGATGTGAGTAAACTTATCAAATGCATCATACAGCTTACACTCTCTTTCCTGCTTTGTCAAAGAGGTACCTTGCATCAGTAACTAAACTCTCTCCCATAAATCTTTAGCAACTCTGTGATGATTCACAAGTGAATAGATATCAGCAGGAAGACCTTAAAAATGATATTGGTAGCTTTCATATCATAATCAGCTTGAATTTTCTCAGCAGCAGATAGTTCATCATATTTCTTTGTTCTGATCACACCGTTCTCTTCAATCGTAGGCCAAATGAGAGGACCATGTTTAACTGATTCAAGTATCATTCTTCCATGCTCTCTATTTTGCATGTATAATTCCATTCGACTTTTCTAAGAATCATACAGGTCTTTGTCCAACATAGGTGGACGATCGTCAGCACCAGAGAGTATCATGTACTCAACAAGAGTATTCTTTTGTTTAAGTGTAATAATTGAATCCATTTTAATGTGATAAGATTAAGATGATCGTACAGTGATTGGAGGTTATTGTGTTAAAGTGAGTAATGATTAATGAAGTTGAGTCTTTTGGAATACACGGGATTTTACAATTCTTGATATAACCGGGAAATCAAGTTTTCACAGGATTTTACAAATCAAAGAACAACCGTATAATTCACCTAATAAACGTGTATAGTTCTCCCTTGTAAAGTGTATAGATCACCTTTGCAAAATATGCGTATAAATTACCTTAACAAAATATTACGTATAAACCGCCTGTTGATAAGTACACGTATAAATCGCCTGAGCAAACACACACGTATAAATCGCCTTTACAATCTTTACGTATAAATTGCCTGAGCAAGTCAACGTGTATAAATCGCCTTTACAAACCGTACGTATAAATCGCCTGAGCAAATCAACGTGTATAAATCGCCTTCACAAACTTTACGTATAAATCGCCTGAGCAAATCAACGTGTATAAATCGCCTTCAGTGAAAGTATAAATCGCCTGAATTAAATAACCCGTATAATTCGCCTATAGGAACGTATAAATCTCCTGAAGAGAAAAATACGTATAGTTCGCCTATGTAACACATATAAATCGCCAAAAACACTACGAAGCTCAAAAACTAAAAATCTTAAAAAGACACACTTTTTGATGTTTTTACCTGATTTTTCTTGTACTTCTTACCTATCTAAGACTATTAGAACCTTAAAAACACAAACTTTAACGTTTTTGACATTGATAACTTTTGAAATCAAGATTCTTGGTACAAAACCTCTTATTTAACCAAAAAAGACTCAAAAATATTGATATTATTGTATGGTTTTGAAACGATTTTCTTGTACTTCTTAGTCTATACTAATATAATCTAAGAAGAAAGTTAAAAGATTTATGGTTTTTAAACCCTCAAAAAGTGAAAACTCTTTGATGGATTCGAACCAAAACTCACGCACAAAAGGGTATAAGAAACGCACACAAAACCTTCACAAACACCCCATGGCTCTTGATACCAATTATAGAATATCTTAACACATGTATGATATGATTCACTTAGAGTTTTAGAGAGGGAAAGAGATGGTTGGATGAACACTTAGAGAGAGAGTAAAAAGAATAATTAGATTAGTGTAATGTGAGAAATGAAAAACCAACACCCTCTCCATGTGTGGAGAGGGTTTATATATCTCATGCTATGGACGGGCATGGGCCTTTAGTAGGCTTATCCATGGGCCTTTGGCCTGGTTAGCTTTCTAACTTAACCTTACAACTTACTACGAGCTACGACTAACTATATTGGTAGTGACTGACACTTTTTCGTATTTCTAACAAGTACTTACTCTAATTTCATCCTTAGCAATTTTTTTAATTCCATTCCAATCATCATTTGTGTATAATCCGCTGCATATTAACACAATTTACACTACCCCATAACTCAATGCTTCTGAGGTTAAGCATTTAATACTGCAATTTGATATTGAAATCTGCTAACATCAATGCTCTTTGTGAGCAAATCTGCATACATTCTGATTGTGTAAATCTTGGATCATTAAATAAGCATCTTCTCATAAGAATCTCTGATAAAGTGATGCCTAATCTCAATGTGTTTTGTCTTTGAGTGAAAAACAGGGTTCTTCACTATGCAAATAGTACTCTCATTATCAATATGAATCTTAGTCTGCATAAAGTTATATCATAATATAGCTAATTAATTTTGAATCTAAAGCCAACCTATCCAAATCATTTGGAAGCAACTATATACTCAACTTCACGACTGTTTATTTAAGCAAACCTCAGTTCTGCTTATGTTAATTTCCATAAAATCAATTCTTTTTTACACACTTGGAAATTGACTAAACTCCTGTTGTGGTACTTCCTATCTAAGCTTGCTAATACATAGTCACTGTCGTATATGCCACCCAAATCATATAGGATGAATACTTGGGACACATGGACATTATTTAGGTTGAACTTTTTAAGTATCTAAAGATCCTTTTTACAGCATGAAGATGTAACTTTTAGGATTGACTTGGAATCTTGCACAAGCACATACTGCAAACATAATATCAGGCCTTGAAGAAGTTAGATACATCAATGATCCAATCATGGATCTATATAAGTGTTCATCTACATCTTCTAGCTTCTTGCATCTTTGAGTCAAGGCTTATGGGTTTCTTAGGTGTGAATTGCTTGTTTTGATATACTAAAGCCAAAATTTATTCAAATCTCAGTCACATACTTGTCTTGACTATAAAAAAATCCCATCTTCCTTCTGCTTCACTTGCAGTCCTAGGAAGAATGTGAGTTCACCATGAGCTCATTTGATACGTTAATTTGCATCATCTTCCCAAATTAGTGCATAATGATTCTTTGTAGAGCCAATATGGCATATTCGTCTAACATACACTTAAAGTAAAATAGAATTTCACCTTTGTCCCTTCTGATTATAAAATTCTTGTCTTTCTTTCCTCTCTGACCTTTTTGTTCCTTTATAATAAGTTAACAAGGTTTCATACCAAGCTTTAGGAGCTTGATGTAGTCCATAAAGAGCCTTTTCTACTTTGTAAACTCTGTCAGGGAAGTGTGGATCTTCAAATCCTGGTGGTTGACAAAATACATAGACTTCACTCTTAATCTTACCATAAAAGAATAGCACTCTTGATATCACATCTGGTACACCACAAAGTCTTTAAATGAGGCATAGGCTAAGAATAGCCTAATTGCTTCAATTTTGGCAACAGGGGCAAAAACTTCATTTAACACCCCCATTTTTACATATAGTATCGGAAGCTAATCTGGGGTATTACTTCATGGGTACAACAATCATAATCATAGAAAATGACTCAAAAGAGACGTTTGTTCAAAAGATACGTTATCATTCATTTAAAATCAGAGTTTTACAAAGGCATGTCCCAAAATCTAGAAAATATTAAATGTGAATGATAACAAGTTTTAGCCTCATTTTCAAGTCCATGCCATCCATAGCCCATAAGGTTGCTTAATTACATGGGTACAACATGCGATTAAATAGAAGGGTCAACATCAAGGTCTGAATGATTATTCAATAGGTTAGTTATGTATTAGTTAATACAATAGTTATCATATGGAAATTTGGTTTTGCAGGGATAATTATCATGGAGAACATTATTATCATGGAGTACAGTATTATCATGGAGAACAGTATTATTACCCTAAACTCATGAATCACATAAAGAAATATTAAAGATATGTTGGGAGATATTACCCAAAGAGATATTAAAGAGATATTGGGAGATACTACCCAAATAGATATTAAAGAGATATTGGGAGATATACCCAAAGAGTTATTTAAGTGATATTGGGTGAATATTACATTATTAGATATTAAGGAGATATTGGGAGATATACCCAAATAGTTATTTAAAGAGATATTGGGAGATATTAACCCAAATAGATATTTTATGTACTTAGGACAATAATATATTCAGGGATAGCATATAGTTTAAAAAAAAACACTTGCATTCAGGGGTTTATGCACGGTATCACGGGTTTATAAAGTATGTCGAGGTTATGAACTCTTTAAGTCTTGAAAAGTAATCACTTGTTATAAGATAACGAGTATATAAAGAGTTTGTAACAAGCAGGTATCCCCCTAACGGGTTTATTAAAACATGGTTAATAAGTAAAGGCGAGTTATGTACTTCACTGATAGGTTGTTGTTATAAATATTCCAAAATGAAAGCTGACGACCTTATCACAATCTTAACAGGGAAGGTTGATATAGCAAATGATAGTAAACAGCCACGTCATGCAACCTGAGTAAATATGTCAAGTCTTAGGTAGATTGTACTCTAGAACTTTGGTTCAGAGAGTCTAATATTGTTATGAGTTTGATTGGAAAGTTTGGAATTATTGTATCACCGTTCGGGCCATCATAATTCAGAAGTCATTCAGTAAACGTTTGAGGAGCTAGGGTACTTTAAATCGTAAACCCAACAACTCAGTCAGAACGTAATACCAAGATGAAACCTCTTAATATGAAGCTCCCTAGTATTGTGATATGATATAATCGGTTTTAAGCATTTTGATCAATATCTGGAAATAATAAGCACGAGAAGCGTTAATTAAAGTTATGTTCTTGTAAGGTTTTAAACACATTTTTTTTATACTTTTCTAAATGTTTACATTTTTAGGACACTTTAAGATTGTAATGGCAAAATATAGCCTTGGAGTTTGCACTTTTACGAGTTTGGTCCTTCAAGTTTAAAGATATACAAAGTAAACCTTACACTTTGGAAAGTGACATAATAGACCCCAATAGTTATAAATTTAGAAATATGCAAAAATTGTCCTGTAATTATAAGTTATCAAAATGTTTCGGTATATACCCCTTGAATGGAATTGATTTACAAAAAACAGTCCAAAATCCATAATAATTATTAATTTTTCAATATAAAATGTTATTTAAAATATTAGCTTGTTAACTATAAGCTAATATGTAGATTTAACATAATGATGTTTAAATTACGATTTCGTTAAGTTGAATTCAAAAAGGGTAAAATTAGGGTTTTAAAATGTAATAACGATGTGGGTTTTAAGTTCAAAATATTTACAAATACTATTTAAAGTTGTTTTACATTAACATAATATATGATAAGATTTATAACATTATTTGAGCATTATAACATTAAGATTAAGAAAATCATGAAAATTAGGGTTTTAGGGTTTGGTTTTGGATCAAAATGGCATAACGCCTAGATTTTTGATAAAATGCTTTAAACATGGATTCATGCATGATAATAGAGATGTTGTTATGAGTATTGGGAGCTGGTATTGATCATATTATACCTGGGTTTGATCTTCTAACGATCAATAATGGAGGTTGATGGGTCGAATTGGGCAATAACGCATACGTACGCCTATTTTCTTCACTTCGGGGCTTCAAATCTTCAAGACTTCTGTTGTTTCTTGATCTTGGATCTCCTTAGGACCTTGTGGAGCAAAGGATTTCTGCCTTGTATGGGTTATAGAGGAGGAAGTGGGGGATGAGTTGAAGTGAAGAGTTTTGAGCTCTATTTATACTCGTTGGAGGTTTAGGTGACTAAGGGAGCTTTGTGATCTGATCTTTGACATGTGGAGTAGCTAGTGGATGAAGTGTTGAAGCTATGGTGTGAGTATGAAGGTCTAGGATAGTAGATTGAAGTGTTGGATGTGATTTTGGGACAAGAGGTGGCCGCGACTAGTTTTAGCTACAAAGGAGGTGATGTGGAGCTTCAAGCATCCTTGAATGGGTCTTAGCAGATGGCATTAAGCTGCTTAGGAAGGTTGTGGTGCTTGTCATGGAGGTGCTTAGTTGCAAGAAAGAGTTAAAAATGGGTCAAATTGCAAGATTGTATGCCGCGGGTTCATTTGAGCTTATTAGGGATCGAATTGCTTTTCTAGGTTTGGTTTATAACACCCTGTGTTTTCAAGTCATTGATGACGTTGATAAATCCGCAATGTACCTTTTTGTATTGTACACATTTGCTTTAAATCATAAGACGTTGGTTAAATCGCGTATGCCTAAATTTTAACGTCAATGTAAAACGGGCTCAAACATTAAATGTTTACTTCAAGCAAGGGTTTTATAATTATTTTGAGGATAATTTTAACTTTGCGGCTTTTTATTTTTATCGGATACGTAAATTGTATTACGTTTCGCGATAATTGCGTTTAGGCACTACCGGTACCACCAAACTTTTCTAACGCTCAAACTAATACCACAATTTATACCCAATACATAAAAATTACTAAACATCATCCATTTTATCACTCCTTTGCCTAAAATTTAGCATCATTTTTTACAAGAAAAATAATGAAACCCTTTCATTTGGTCAAAGTGCACCATGCTTCATTAATACTACACCTTACCTAGTCATTTCATGTCTCTTTGACTTGGACTAAGACCAAGACCATCCCTACACCATACCATGTTCCCTTTGACTAAGTTTTTACACCTTTATATACACATGCATCTAGTAAGAGAAGTCATACATTATAACACTTAGCAAAATCAAAATATACTCCCTTGTTCCTCTTTATATGCTTCCGGCAGCATAGCAAGCATACAACCAAACCCATATCAATTTGTATACCACCCTTACACTTCTATACACATTCTATTCTAAATGTATTCTAAGGTGATACCAAGCATTGGCTACCTTTTCCAAGATTAATCAAGAAAGCAAGATTAGGTTTTCTTAAGAAAAATAGGGTTTCTTTAAGTGCAAGCTTTTGGTTTTAGTCCTAAAACACGGGTTTTGCATTTGTTTCTATCATCATCATACATCATAAGGTTCTATTTTAACCTTTATGCTTTTGTTTATGAGTTTTTTTTATTTGATATGATATATAGTGAATCACACCATATGAATACTTTTGAACATGAAAAATATAATTTTTCTTGTGATTATGATTTTGTACACTTTCTTACATATTATGATGTTGGTAATATCATAAAATAAATGATATATAAGTCTTGTACAATCTTGGTTTAAGTATAAAAAGTTCATATGTAAAATGTAAAAATAAAAAGTTTAATTAAGATAGTTTTGATTCTTGTAAGAATAATAACTTGTGATCTTGATGATCTTGGACAAATATGAACATATGGACATTATTTATGTATAACATATGATATATATAATTATAAAAGGGACTTTGGTAATTGTGAGGTTGAAAAGTTTATAGCACATATTATATAAATAAAACTATATAAAAGATCATTTTGGGACAGTAGGTTTTCGAATTCCAACAGGGATTTTTGTTTTTATAAAATAATACAATTCACGACGATACGAAAAGGTAAGAAAGTGTTAATCGATTAATAACAAAAAGTTACCGTTATAAAAAATAAACGAGTTATTCGTTAATTAAAAGGCGTTTCATAAAATGAACTTTTATAAAAACTTATTTCAAACAGATAGTTTGACTATTTTTAATAAATACTTAAATATTTTTAGAATTCCCAAAATGATAAGAATCGTAATTTTTTTTTATTTTATAAGATTGAGTTATGAATTTCGCGAGTTTACGACAATTAAACTTTTATAAAACTATTTTTATAAAAGTTACTATTCATGACAGAAAGTTATATTTTTTTAAACCTCATAAAATTATAAAACTTTAAAAAACGAGAACGTCCTCGAAAGAATCGTTAAAAACGGAGCTATAACGAATAAAATACGACATTTACGGGTTTTACGACGACGAATACGATTTAAATAAAAGTCACGTTTGATGTGAACAGTAAAAGTTACTGGTTCCCAGGGAGTCAAAATAGCAAAAAATGTATATTATTATAACTAGTCCTAATACGAAATGGAGGGGCATAAGAAACTGCGAGAATCGGGCTTAAAACGCAAAAGTTACGCCCAATTTTACTAAATCAGGTAATTATAAACGTTTTAAAACTTATTATACTCAATTTTTCCAAAACCATAGTTGGTGATTGAGCTATATAGAATATTATGTGGTTATCAAAGTACTATATTACTAGGGAGTTTCATAATGAGGCATCTTCGGATGGCGTATCGACGAGTTGTTGGATTTACGATTTAAAGTGTCCTAACTCCTCGTACGTCATGTCATGACCTCTTTAATTATGATAGCCCGAACGATAGTACGATGTAACAACTATAGGATTATATTCAAGTACTCGGTACTTATACGACCTTGATAATTTAGGTTGGCATTGATCTTTTACGTGAGCTTTTATCTGCGATATTTGGATTATCTGGAACTCAAGGTGTGTTCTATAGCCCCACATTTTTACGATTTCAATGATTTTTAATTATGGGCGTGGAATCATGCTTTGTGTTTTAAATTGGACGCAAGTATTGATTACATGTTACCTAAGTAGCGAAGAACCAAGTTGAGCCCCGTTATCATGTTTTTCTTTTTTTTTTTAACTGCAATGCATGTTGTAGTTGGGTCATTACTTTATGTGAGCGAGAAATGTTATTTAAATAGTTCTATTCGGGATCGACCTCCCGTTAGGGTGAATAGCTATCACTCAGAGACATGAACGTTTATAGCATGTCGAATTTAGGATGTTTTAGGGTTGAACATCTATTCGGGAAGGAAATCGTCGCAGCGGGCTGAGTAGCAATATTATGCGAACAAGACTGTCGAGCTTCAGTGTCATGAGCTTAGTGTAAATGTAATCTAGTTTTGTGAGATCTGCATGTGTTGCATTATCACTAAAAAGTCTTGCGGTCCTGCATATTATGATTTATCAAACCTATGAATTCACCAACAATTTTGTTGACGTTTTTAAGCAATGTTTTCAGGAGATCAATAGGCATGGGATGCCAGGGATGCATTGGGTTACATTTTGGATTGCACGCTTAAAGATTTAGGTGCATCATATTTTGGGAAATGTATTGTCAACTTTTGTAATATTCAACAATGAACAAGTAAAGCTATATGCTTTTGTATTAAGTCTTTCAATTAAATCCAATGTATCATTTTAAACGACTTTTTGTGTCGTTCTTATATATCTTGTGCTATTGATCTTGAAGTAACACGCCCCGGACCCTTATTCCGCTGCGACCCAATTTGGGGGTGTTACAGATTGGTATCAAGAGCCAAGGTTATAGAGAACCAGGTCAAAATGTTTTTGCTGGACTATAACCATTTTCAAACATTGCATTCATAAAAAGGGTTTTTATGGGACACACACTAGTTGTTTGCATTAGTTAGTTTTACTAGATGCTTACATGACACACTAGTTGATTGCATTAGTGGGACTAGATGCATTCATAATTGATATACGTGTTTATATTATAGTACGTATATTACTATGAGGGTATATTGTATATATACAAAGATGAGTTTGCATTCTTTCGCGCAACTCTGCAATTATTTATATAAGAGTTATTTATATAAATAGGGGAATATTTCTTTAGGCAAGGTAGTACGATAAGCTCGTAGGTCCTAAGCGCTACCTAAACATTAAGCTATCGAATATGATACCTTACCATCATTCATTTATGCCATAAGTGCATACTCGTATTTACCATACCAGCCTTATATAATATATTTATATAAGTTAAGTTTTGCTCACTGCAAGCGGTTATGTTTTCATTATAGACAATTTCCTACACGTCTGTTTATATTAATTCCGAGCCATGGAGATTCCATTGAGCTTCTGATGAGGAGCTAGAGGAACTAATGAAGGATCAGCCTCTATCTGCTGATGCCTCACCTACAGCCTTATCACCAGGCTACATTGCTGACTCTAATCCGGAAGAGGATAAGGAGGACCCTGAGGAGGATCCTGCTGACCATCCTGCCGATGGATGAGACAATTATGATAATGAGTCATCTGATGATGACAACGATGATGATGATGTTGAGAAGGATGAGGAGGACGGGGAGGAGGAGGAGCACCTAGCTCCAGTCGACCCTCCTACTGTACCTACAGATGATCCTATCCCCTCAAGCTGAGGATGCAGAGGCAGTTACGACTGATGAGTCTGCTCCTAGGCCACCCACACCATATCATCTTGTATTTTGAGACCAAATCCCGTATGGTACGGATGTCTATCTAACACCATACTCTACGATCACCATCTGCTAAGGCAGGCATTACCGAGTTTGCTGCTACACTACCTTCATCATCACCACCACCAGAGAATGTTGAGTCACTTAAAGATAACATAAGAGTCTAGCATCTAGAATCTTGAGAGGCACCCTGGCCATAGACAAATAGATTTGTCAGTGTAGCTCATTTTGTATCCCACTAAACTTGAGTAATACTCGGTTGGTAGTGTTAATAAAAAGCTTGTACTCTTTTACTCATGTAAAACGATGTATTAAGTATTAACTTACGCTGTTGGTTATGATCATGCTACTGTATGATGGAGATTTATTTATGCCATGGTTGCCGTTATCTTATATCTCTACATAATGTGGTCTCACCTTACATATATGTTGGGATCACGGAGTGTCATGATTTTCCTGTGGGTGAAACTTCATATACATTTTGTTCCCTGTGATTTTCAAGAAATGATGACAACTGTTAATCAAGGGATGAGTGTTGAGTAAATTAAGCGGGTTGTAGCCCAGCGAGTGGCTAATACTATCGAAGCAGAAGTAACGATTAATCATAATATGAGGATACGTAATTTTTTTAAGTATCCAGACGACACTTCAAAACTGTCACAAAATCATCACAAAAAGTGTCGCAGACCAGTGTCCTCCTTCCTCCCAAAACTTTTAGGGACACTTTTCTGTCACAAAATTGTTACATAAACTGTCACAAATTATATGACACTTTCAGCCCATGACCTTTGGAGACACTTTTCTGTTGCTGATCTGTTGGAAAACCGTCACTAATTTAGGCAGATTAAAATACAACGAGCACAAGCAGGAGCTTTGAACCATCAGCACAAACTTGAATACTGCCAGAACTAATGAAACAACGCAGCAGCACAAACACACAGCAGAATTAACCAACGTTACAAGCAGAATTAAGAGTATATGTGCAGCACCATTTTGAAGCACGACCAAATATTAAGGAGGTATTTTTGGGAACAAGAAAATCAATCCCTAGAAATTAGGATTTTAATAATATTCCTGATCTCATTCCACAAAATACGCATAATAACCTCCAAGACTGCCTCCATATTTCACGCACCTCATAAACCACGTACAGTAATTTTCAATATAACTCTTACTTCAGAATCCATAGCTTCCATAAAATTCGTATTTAAATTCAATCCAAGAGTGATGAATAAAAATAACTAACCAAGATTAAATCACCAGCATATCACAATCCAGAGTATCTGCTTTACATTCAAACCAACTGCAACTGCATATAATCCAAACACGCAGCAACCACTAGATCCTGCTGTAACATTTGTTGTTGTGCGCGAGATCCAAACAAAAATAAATCGGCCACCATATTCAACACAAGTCATTATTTGCCACATAATTTAGGGTTTGGGGAGAAACCCTAAATTAATTAAGGAATGAGCAGAAATAACTTTAACACATGTTGCCTTCTTTTTATCTTTAGAACATGCTGCTATGGATGAATTTAGGGTTTGCTTCAAAAACCCTAAAAATCAAACACGCCTTAAACAAATTACAAAAAAATAATTTTACATGAAAACCTTATAAACCCTAGATCAAGAGCCACGAGGCTCTGATACCAATTGTGAAATCCTATAATGACTCCATAGATCGTTATTAGGACTCATCTAGGGTATGAATAACATTGATTGGTTAAGCACAGCGGAATATACAATAAGAACACAATCAACATTACTAATAAGGATTTCTTTATTCCAACATGATAAAGAAACTAACTAGCTAACTACTAAACACGCTTTCTAAGCGTCTAGACTCTCATTGGAGAAGTCTGCTTTGATGTGGATGCCTGTAACCTAGACGCCTACCCTCTTTATATAGTAGAGGGAGGTTACAAGAAACCCTAGCTTACTAATAAAGCTAACTAACTATTACATATTAGGTCCTCATTGTTTCTTCTTTCTTCATTTTTGCTTGTGGGTTTTGTAATCATCAAATCTGTAATTCCCAACAATTGTTAGGAATATTTGTAATACTTAGTTTCTACTAGTAGGTATGTAGTTCCTACTGGTAGAGTAGTAGTTCCTACTGGCAGGTATGTAGTTCCTGCTGGTAAGGTTATTATCATAGTTAGTCCTAGTAGGCTAAATTTAGTTCCTACTGGTAGAATACTTAGTCCTGGTAGAGTTAAATAGTTATTCCAGGATAAGAATTTAGTTAGTTAGAGATGAGGATATGCATGAGCGAAATAAGGAAGATATTCATGCATATCAATCTCACGCGTTTTTAGTAAATGCTTATTAGGGTTTCTCCACTATAAAGAGAACCTACGGCTTAGGGAAATTTGGGGTAACAGATCCAGAAAAAAACACATTTTCTACCTTGATACATTAATAGAAATCCATATAAGGATCTTTTAGTTTTATTAGTCATGTTCTTCTTATTAGTTTTTCTGTAATCCGCACAGACATTAGCTTTCTTAAGCAGGAGTCCCTCTCTTTTTAGTGATTAACTTGTATTTAAACAATAGTGATAATCACTATCCTTAACAGCAGTAAAGATCTATCTATATGGGATTCAACAAGTAGGTATCAGAGCAAGTTGAAGTCTCTCATATAAGAATATTCCCTAAATTTAATATCCTTATAAACCTCACAACCAAACACCTCTCCTATACCTTAAAAATGTCAAGGATCCTGACAATGAAAGCGATTATTCTATTGTATCATAGTTGAAGCCTCCATTCCTCAACAACAACGAAACATTCAAACCTCAAATCATTACACAAGTCTCAACAACAAATGCAAAGTATCCTTATTTGAAGAAGGAGAGTATGAGGTGCTGGTCTATGTAAAATGGAATACTGGATCACAAACAATGATATGAATATCTGGAAGGTGATTCAAAATGGCAATAGCTTGAAGAGGACTGGAAGAGATCGTGATGGAAGGGTCATTATTCTTCCCCCAACGACTGCAGATGAACACATTGTTGTTCAGAGGGAATCAAAGGCAAGAACTACCTGCTGACAACTATTCCTTGAAGATCATGGTGGTCTGATTTCCATTATATGGATGATGTTAGGGATATATGGAATGCAGTCAAAGCTAGGTTTGGTGGAAATGCCGAATCCAAGAAGATGAGAAAGTCTATGCTAAAGCAAGAATTTTCAGAGTTCAGAATTAGTGAAGCAGAGGGATTACACAAAGGATATGACACGATGCAGAAGATTCTGAGTCAGCTTAACCAACTCAAGGCCAAGCCTGAGGATGAAGATATTAATCTCAAGTTTCTAAGAGCTTTGCCTTCATCATGGTCTCAGGTAGCTTTAACCTTGAAAACCAAAGGTAGACTTGAACTTCTGTCTTTTGATGATTTGTACTACAAGCTAAAGACTCTTGAGGTAGATATCAAAGGATACTCTACTTTTTCCTTAAGCCAATCTGCAGGTCCCGAGCGCATTCAGCATTTGTTAGACCACCAGTTGCTAGCAAAAGAGATGTCATAATTTCAGATAGTCCAAAGCTATACTCATCTACCTACACTTTTGCCATCAAACTCTAAGACTGGGTCTCACAGATCTGAGTAAAGTAATAGAAGTTGTTCTCAATCTTTTGTATGATTGAAACACGATAGAACAACAACTACGCTTTATGAAGATTTTGAACAATCAAAAAATAAGATCGGAGGAGATAGACTTAGAATGCAAATGGCTATGCTTTCTGTTATAATACACAAGTTTGAGCAGAAAGCTGATAGGAATGATGATTTTAGATAAGAAGGATCTGTCTAGTTTCAACAAGAAGAAGGTCAGATGCTACAAGTGTCTTCAAAGAGGCCCACTTTTTGCCAGAGAATGCAGGGCAAAGGGAAGGAAATTGACAAGCATAGATATTCCTCATATCAAGATTCAAATTGAGATTGGAAAGAAAGAAGAAGATTCCCAAGCCTTGATCCTGTTGATACATTGGTTTGATTTGGACAGAGCAGATGGGTCCAGAGTGATGTATATATTGCTCCTAAAGAGTTTAGGTATGATTGCAGGTTGTGACATGAGGATGCAAAATAAGAAGGTGCTGCTAAAGATATACTAACTTAATCACTTGAGCTGAATACAAAGAAGCCAGTACAGCAGTTGATGCTGGAGAATTTGCTCCTCATAGTTGTCCACTTCTGATGAACAAACTGCCCTGTTTGGTTGTGATAATAATATAATAAAACTTCACAACAGCATAATGAACTTAAGAATGAACAAAATAGTGAAATTTTATACAAGATCAAGCTTATAAGAACTCACTTAAAACCCCCCCCTTTTTTTTTTTTATGGGGGAAAAACAAAAAGAGAGTTCTTCATTAAAAATCAGTTGACGCTTTAAGACAAGAGTAGGGGTGATGTCTATTGAACTAGAAAATACAACTAATCTGCTTAAAACATTCTGAAAGAATAAATGTGGTATTGCTAGACTACTAAGAAAGAACTACATACAAAACTTGAGTAAGCACTTATTACAAATTGACAAGTGGAGGAAACCTCTTCCAAAAAACTTGTATTTAGAGTAATTGATAGTTCCATTTCTGTTAGAAACAAAAGTGGGTTTTGGGATTATAATACTTCTATAAGTGAAAATGATTAGGATGGTATAAACACCCAGTGTTTCCAAGTCTTCTTGACGACATCAATAAATGTACTATTTATTTTTGGTATTGTACGTGTTTGCTTTAAATTGTAAACGTTAAGTTAAATCGCGTACGCCAAAAATTAGCGTTCAATGTAAACGAGCACCAAACAATTAAATGTTTACATCAAGCAAGGGTTATATAATTATTTTGAGGATAATTATTAACTTTGTTCATTTTATTTTTATCGGATACGTAAAGTGTATACGTTTCGCGATAAATTGCGTTTAGACACTCCCGGAACCACAAAAACTTTCCTACGCTTCAACAAATACCCACTTTTATACCCAATACACAAAAATTACATAAATATATCATGTACATCTTTGTTTTGCCGAAATTCTTGCATCTTATACAAAGATATACATGAAAAATGAGATAAGCTTGCAACTTGGTCAATTACACACCATACTTCATTATGGCAACACCATACCTAGCATACTTTGACTACTAACCATAACCATGACCATTCCCCAAGACCATACCTTGTCTCTTTGAATACTTGCTTGACTTTTGACCCTTGAAAGTATTATATACATACAAGTAAACTAGCTAAGTCTTACAAGTAAAACACTTAGTAATAAAATCAACAAAAACCTTCCTTTTCCTCTCTATATTGCCACGGCAATAAGCAAGCACTCTTCTAAATCCATAGCAATTTTTATACAACCCATACACACTTATACACATCCATTATAAGTTATTCTAAGGTGATCCCAAGCATTGGCTAACCCTTTTTCAAGTATAACTCAAGAAAAAGGAAGTTAGGGTTTTTGGTTAAGAAAGTAAGGGTTTATTGTGCAAGCTTTGGTTTTGTGGCTAAACAAGGGTTTAGCACTAGTTTATCATCATCATCATACCTCATAAGGTCCATTTAAACTCTTTATGTTTTTATAATTATCATTTTTATGCACATGATTATTGTATTTAGCTTAAATCACCATTTAGGTTTTATACATAAAAATGAAGTTTATACTTGAAATGATCATTTTACACACTTATGTACATGTAGTGTTATTACTTACATCATGTTAAAAAGGATGAGAAAATGTTGTATCATATTGTTTTGGTGTAAACATGATTATGGGTAAATTAGGGTTTTCATAGTTTCATAATATGTTTTAAGTTAAAGAAATACATAAAACATGTTAAAGTTAATTATGAACTTATATTGATGTTAGATAATCATAAAAATAAAGTTATAACAAGATGGGAAGGCTTGTATGTTAATGGTTATTATATAAAAGTAGCCATATGTAAAACTAGTAAATTATGGTAAATATTAAAGTTGTGGTTTGTAAGTATATTGATGGACTTTATAAAAGTTGGACACATGAGGACTTGGATGGACAATGGACACTTAATATATGTATAATTTATAACATATATGATATATGAGACTTGTGGTAAAATACAAAAGTGGTAAAGTATAAAGAAAAGGTTAAAAATGGACTTAACAAACTCAAGCAAACTTGCTGTCCAAAATTCGAATTTTGACATACTCATTTTATATTTTTATAAGATAATACATTTCACGACGATTCCGAAAAGGTAAGAAACTTGTCAAACGGATTAATAACGAAAAAGTTACGGTAAAAACAAGTTATACGTTAATAAACGGAGTCGTAAATAAATTTTTATAAAAACATTTTTATAAAAATTATAAACAGCAAGTGTTGATATTTTTAACAAATAATACATATTTTTAGGATTCCAAAATGATAAGAATCGTAATTTTTCAATTAATAACGAACGAGTTATGAATTTCGCGAGTTTACGACAATTAATACTTTTATAAAACTATTTTTATAAAAGTTACTATTCATGACAGAAAGTTATATTTTTGTAAACCTCATAAATATATAGAACTTTCAATTACGAGAACGTCCTCGAAAGAATCACTAAAAACGGAGCTATAACGAATAAAATACGACATTTACGGGTTTTACGACAACAAATACAATTTAAATAAAAGTCACGTCTGATGTGAACAGTAAAAGTTACTGTTCACCAGAGGGTCAAAATATTTTGTAAACTCCTAAAATATAGAACTTTCAAATTCGAGATACGTCTCAAAAGAATGTTAAAAACGGAGCTATAAGAATAAAATACGCGTTTACGGGTTTTTTCGACAACAAATACGGATTTATAATACTCATGTCTGGTCCTATGACAGTAAGAAAGTTACTGTTCATTCAGGGTGGGGAATTTTATGGAAATGCAAATTATCGATTAACCCGTCATAATACGAAAGATGGACATAAGAACCGCGAGAATCGGGTTTAAAACGCCGAAAGTTACGCGTTTTACTAAACGGTAATTATAAATCGTATTAACATATTAAACATCCAATTTACAAAACCAATAGTTTGGTGATTGAGCTATTATTGAATATTATGTGGTTATTCCAAGTCTATATTACTAGGGTGTTTCTATAATGATCTAGGCCTCTGTCGGATGTTATTGCGTACGAGTTGTTGGGATTTATGATTTAAAGTGTCCTATCTCGAACGGCATGATCTTGACCTCTTTAATTATGATAGCCCGAACGATAGTACGAGTTATGGTAACAAAATATAGATTAGATTCAACGTACTTGCGTACTTTATACGGACATATGATATTTAGGTTGCATTCGATCTTTTACGTGACGCTTTATTAGCTATATTTGGATTATCTGAAACTCAAGGTGAGTTCATTGCCCATATTTTATGATTTCAATGATTATATAATTATGGGGTGAAAACATGCTTTATTTTATAAATTGGACGCATGTATTGATTTCGGTTGCCTAAGTAGCCGATAAACACAAGGTGAGCCCCTTTATCATGAACTGTCAATTGCATTGATGTAGTTGGGGCATTACATTATGTTGATGCTAGCGAATGTTATGTTTTGATTATTCGGGACAGGAAACGTACCTCCCAGTTCGGGGATTTTGCTGTCACCGGGACACGAACGTTATAGCATGTCGAGATTTAGGATGTTTTCGGGTTGAACATCTAATCCGGGCAGAAAGAAATTGACCACATATAATTCTATATAGCTACATCACCATCTAATCATTTTAGTGAAATCATATTTATAAAGTAAAAACGTTTATAAGTATACTTTAGTAAAACTGGCGTAACTTTCTCGTTTTTAGTCCGTTTCTTTCGTTTCTTACGTCCACGCCTTCGTATTAAGACGAGTTATCAAAATATAACATTTTCAAAATTTGAGTTTTTCTGATGAATAGTGATTTTACTGTTCATAACAGTTATATATTTATTTTTATAGATTTAGTTATCGTAAATCTCGTAAATGTCGTAACTTATTCGTTTTAACTCCGTTTTTAGCGATTCTTTCGAGTACGTCTTCGTATTTAAAAGTTCTATTTATTTATGATTCTTTCGAGTACGTATTCGTATGGGTCATTTGAGTGTGTAAGTAAACTTGTAAGACTAGTTGGTGAACATTGCTTGTAAACTTATATAACATGTGTTATATTGAAGATATAATATCTCCTTTGTGTTTTATGCCCTATATCCGGCCATATGTGTTTATATATGAGATATTTTTGTGATTTTTGAGTATTGGGTATAAAAGTGGGTATTTGTTGAAGCGTAGAAAAGTTTTGGTGCTTCCGGGTATGCCTAAATGTGTTTTAATTGCGAAACGTAAACGTTTTACGCAACCAATAAAAATAAAATATAAAAAGTTGATTATTATTTTCGTAAAAATAATATATTGCTTGCTTGACGAAAAATTTAATTCGTTTGGTGTCCGTTTACGCTAATTGTTGATTTTTAACTTACGCGATTTAACTATATAATAAGAATTAAAAGTAAACGCGTACGAAAAAAAATAATTAGTAAAATAGATGACGTCGTAAATGACCTGAAAATACGGAATGTTACAGTCTCCTCCGGTTAGAAGAGCCTTGTCCTCAAGGCTCAGGTTGCAACACCTGAGGAAGGGACGGGTTAAGAGAAAAGATTCGGATATTTCTTCCGGAATTGGTCTTCATGTTCCCAGGTATACTCAGCTCCTTGCCGAGAGTTCCAACGAACTTTGACTAATGGAATTCTTCTTCGCTTTAGCTTTTTCACATCTCGTTCCACGATCTCAATAGGTTCTTCAACAAAACGTAGATTTTCATCAATCTCGATCTCATCCAAAGGCACCTGAACATCTGGCTCAGCCAAGCATTTCTTGAGGTTTTGCATGACATTATCTGCTTGTCTACTTTGCTTATTGAGATTTTGACACTGGTAAGAAATCTATGATTTTTGAAAATATTTGGCTTTGTTTTCACAAATGGATTTTTTCTCCACATTTTCTTTCCTTATCCTCATTTGCCTGTGCTAAACTGAATTTCATAAATGCTGAGTCGAGGGTTTGAAAATTTCATAAACTATTTAACTATGTGATAAGTCAAAAGGTTTCACTAAGTCCTTTATTCAATTTATGTCGACTCTTTTTCTTCAATAGTCCTAGAGTCTCTTCCTATCGGGAACGAGTCTTTTGCAGGATCAATTGGTCATGTGGATCGCATACAAACAAAGGTATCTCATTTGAGCCTTTTTGAGGTACCTTGATTGGCAAAGGGTAGGTCTTCCATTAAATTACGGAATTTGGTGTGCTAACATATGAATGGTATTGGATTGATTACTCTGTTTGTAAAGAATTTCATTCAAAAACTTTATCTGGTTTTCCATTAGAAATCATTTGATCCAATATCTTTTCTCTTAAGCTCAATCCATTGTTTATACCTTTGCTTTCTTCGTGACAAGACCTTCGTAATGTGACTTGATTAAAAGACTCTGTTTGACTAACTCATCATGTTTCTCTTTGACAACAAAAATTTTGTAGGCTTTCACTTTTAAACCTTCTTTAGTCAATTTCTTTTTGAGCTATTAGTCCTAGAGCTTCATTTAACTTATGTTCAAGTTTGTCATAGTCAACTGTACGATCATTAAAGGCCGTGTACCTCTCAAAACTCTGTTTTTTATTTGAAGTGCAACTAAGCACTATCCGAATACTATTAGATTCTCCTAAGTTCTACTATTTTCCGCAAAGAATAGATTTGCACTCAGTTAACTCTTGCTCAATGTTTGCATTTCTTTTCTTTAATTGCTTTGAATCTTTTTATTTTCATCGACATCAATTTTAAATAGCAATTAAATTAGCATTAAATTAAGCAAGATGCAACACGCTCATCATCCATTCTACATCATTTTGGTCATCCTGAATATCATTATCACACATATCCGGTAAGTCAGGAGTGACATTACTATCATCCGTTTCCACTACACATGTGTTACTAATGGATTCAGATTGGTCAAAATGTTGTATGTCATTGGCAAACACATTATCGTCAGTATCGTATTGTACCTGTTCCAATGGCTCAGCGTCTGTGCCTGAGTCTGCATTAGGAACCTCCTGAACTTTGCCATGTATTGAAATGTGCTTCCAACTCTTGTCATGCAATTTCTTATCATCCGTGTCTGCTAGCCCAGTCAGATTGCTCCTGCTTGAAGTTGAACACCTTTCTCAACTTGTTTACACAGTAACATCTTTTCCTTGTGATACGTGGAGTCTTTAACCCGTTTTGGCTTTATGCATTCCTTAGCATAATGACCAAATTCCTTGCAGTTAAAACACTGTATCCCATACGTGTTACCCTACTGACACTAGAGTTTTCCTACCCCAACAACATTCCACTGCCCACTGATTCTCAACTGTCCAGTCTGATTGTTTATTCCTGAACCTTGGAGTAGATCCACATTCTAGTTTCTGTGTATGAGGAAGTTCTGAGTTGTTGTTGGTAGTTTGTACAGATTTCTTGAAGTACGTTTGCAAGAGAGCTAAATTTTCTGCATTCTTTATCCTTCTAGCTTGTCAGAACACTGTCTTCTTCAGAGCTGACTCAGATGGTGGTGGTATGTTGGCTAATCTCTTTGCCTTTGTATCTTGTAGTTGCATGAGAGCTGGTGGAAGTGAACTTTGATGTTGGTGCATATAATTTGTGATGTTTTGATGTTTTTGATAATAAAGTCTTTTTTTTAAGTGTAAGTGCAGTGCAACAATTGCTAATGGGTAGAATTCTGGCCATTCTTCAGCACGGAGTTCATTAACTTCCATTTTATTGTTTCAAGATATGCAAATAGCCTTATGGTATGAAACTTCCATCCAACTTGTATGTTGTGCTTTCACAATAGTGACAAAATCTTGACCATTCTGGTAAAGTTGTGAAGAAATTAACATTGACTTCATCGATGCCAACTTTCCCACCCCCCCCAAATTGTTTTTGAACTTCATCATCATATTGTAAAAACTTGTGTAGTAAGACTCAATGTTTCCTCCGTCATGAGAGGTGAATTGACCAAACTCCTAAAATAAGTTTGTCTTTGACATCTGAATATTGAGCGATTCACCTTGTTGTAAGCCTTTTGATGGCTTCCCACATTCTTGAGCTGTCTGACATGCAACACAGTTGAGTAATATTTCTCTTCATTCCAGTCAATATTAAATGAATCCGCTGCTTTTCTGATTCAAAATGAAGCTCTGTTCGCAGGAGTCATATTCGTAGGAACCTCTCAACTTTGTTTTCAGGAACTGCTGGAGAATCCTCTGTTGCAGGAACAGCTGGAGTTGTGACAATCGTTGGAGTGTAAGGACCTTTAAGAATGCACTTCCGTAAGGCATCACCATTTGGTCTTGTATCAATGTATCGTAAGAACCGTGATCGCCATTGTGCTAATCGTCCCAGATGCATGCCTTGAGTGGACGGCCTTAACCCTGCTGCCATTATGTTGTTATGATTTATTTTCGGTTTGTGAAGTTACAATTGGAGTTGTCATGATGAATGATTAAAGAATTATGAAGTGAAAAATGATTGAAGGATCTTAAGTGTTATGAAGCGTTGATTGGATTTGTGATTAATTAAAAGTAATTAATTTCCACGAGATTTTACAAGTCAAAGATTTAAACCGAGAAATTGAGTTCTTTTGTGGGATTTTACAAAATCGAGAGAAAACCATGAAAAGTTAATTGTTGTTGTTAAAGTTTGTTGATTATGTTCTTGTAGTCTGAATTAAAGTCCAAAGTCCTCGTATTTAGTCCATGAAGTTTGTTTGTCTTGGATGATTTGTTTGATTAAATGGTGATTAATATATATCCAAATTCGGTCAAATACCACCTGATGCGCGGATCGACCACTTTTCGGTCAAATACCACCTCGTATTTAGTCCATGAAGTTTGTTTGTCTTGAAAATTTTTTCAGGAAATTAGGGTTTCAAAACATAGGTTTTCAATGGACAAAACACAGTGACTTTTGTCAAAACGCAACTATTTTTGATCAAAACGCAGTCACTTTTCTTAGTCAAAATGCAACCACTTTTCTTGATCAAAACGCAATGAAACTTGGTCAAAACGCAATTGGTCAAAACGCAACGAGTCTTGGTCAAAACGCAATGGATTATTTGGTCAAAACGCAAAGAATCTTGGTCAAAACGCAATCAATAATTAATTGGGCAGAGTAAACTTCTAGTCAAAACGCAATGATGGTCGTTAAAACGCAACTGTGGAGTCAAAATACAACACACACAAAAAATATCAAACACAGTGACTTGATAATCAAAACTAAAACTCGCCAAAAACCCCCCGCCCTCCACCCCTCCCCTCCCCCTAACCCCCTACCCACAACCCACCCCCCCCCCCCTCCACACCCGAAGCAAACGACTGAGAACAAAATGCAACGGCTTGAATCAAAACTCAATGACTTTTGTCAAAATGCAGCGAATCTTATCAAAACGCAATGATACTAGTCAAAACACAACGATGCTTGACTTTTGTCAAAACGCAACGACGAACACTCCTTCAGTTAGGCAAAACGCAGCCAAGAAAAAATCTTCAAACTTTCTTGTACGCTACCAATGATGTTAAAACCATTAGTAATGATCAAGGATGGAAATAAGCCCCAAAAGTACAAGTCTTTAACACTTTTTAACCACGAAACAAAAGATCAAAGTTGATTTTTTCTTGTTTTTTCTAGTTCAAACCAAATAAAGAAAAAAAAACCACGAAATTTGTTATTTAATCCACGAATCAAACACGAAACACCCGAGGCTCTGATACCAAATGTCGGTAACCCTTTAATCACTTCACTTCAATAAGATTAACAAGAAGATTAGGAAGAATGTAGAGAGAGAATCTAGAGAGAGAAAGTTAGAGAGAAAAATGGAATTGGATGATTAACTTGAAATGTTACAAATGAACCAACCACCTCACCTTCCTTGGTGAGGTGTATTTATAGGCTTGCATGCCTTTAGTAATTCTACGGGCCGGGCTCGGTTTTACTTGGGCTTTCGCCCGATACACGTGACCGATTAGATTACAAATAAGAGCCCGTTTACCCGTCTAGCCTATTACAACGTATATTAATTTAGTGACCGAGACCTAATATAATTATGAACGAACTTCCATTGTTCGACTCAATATTTTGAGGCTAACAATCTCCCCCGAAGTGAGTTCATTGTGACACTCCTTCGTGAGATCAATGAGATTGCTTTTGTCGTTGAGCTCTTGTGATCTTTGTCTCTGTTTACGTTGTAGGCTTGTTCCTTCATGCTTTGTGATCTTTGATCTTGAGCCTTTGTCATTGTCTTTAGACTTT